>APFE030835963.1:26206-54688 GCA_000404065.3 Pinus taeda | reverse complement strand
TTATAAAATTATTAATTACTAAAAAGAATTTCAATTTGTATCATAAAGAAAATGTGTCAATATGCATATTTAGTAAAAAAAATTAGCAAAACAATTAACTTCACACACACATATGACTTGGAATATATAGGGAAAGATACCTTATTCCATTAATAAGTTGTTTCACATTAAGGTATCAAAGAGATTTGTATTTTATTTAATGTTTACTATGAATTTGACACGCATGAAAGAGATTTGTAGTTTCTTCAATGCTTAATGTGAACTTTACATGCAACATTTTAATATACATAGAGAGATGTGTAGAAAAAATATTAATAACAAAAATAATTAGAGAAATATTATACTATATGGATATATGTTTCCTACTTCTAAATATGAGGAGGCATGTTAGTGAGAGACTATATCCTATAGGTATATGTTTTCTACTTCCAAATATGAGGGAGTATGTAATAACATTTTAATGTGGAGAACGTGATCATAAATAAACATTTCAATGCAAAGTGTGTATATGTTATATAGAAATTCCTATAGTTAAAGCATTTTATTGGTATTTTGTTCAAACTTCACATAGATCAAGATTAACTCCATATTTACCAAGAGTCAAAAGGAATCAAATTTTTAGACATGCAAACCTTTCATCAAGTTTTGCACTAAAAGAGTGGTCTACAAATCCTTCTTAGAATTTTGTAATTTATAATTAAGAAGGGATTTATAAAGTTATATATAAATGTATTACAAAATATTATTTTATATATATATATATTATATATATATATATCATATATAATATATATATATATATCTATATATATATATATATATATATATATATAATAATATTATATATATATATATATATATATATATAATAATATATATATACCACCGGTCTTGGATAGATGGTGATTGGTGCCTTCTTAAGGCACTCCTTGATATAAAGTTACTAGTTCAATTCCATACATCAATTTGAGTACTATATTGAACATGATGATGATATAGTCCCACGCATGCCCCGATCTGATTGCTAATTGCATATGATGATGATATAATCCCATTCCAACTTACCAAAAAAGAAATATATATATATATTATATAATATTTAAATTAATTAATTTTAATCATTTGAAATCTATAAATTAATTATAATTTGAAATTTAATAAAATATAACTAGTATTACATATGTTGTGTAATAACATTTGTTTTTAAACTTAACAAAATTATGTAATAGAATAAACTTCACATTAATTTTGTCATATAAAAGTAAGCCATAAGATAAATATCTTATGCCATATTTATAATTATTTAATTTTATAAATTTAAATTAATTATTCAATATTATTAAACTATCAAAATTGACATTAACCTTTTAAAAACTAAAATATATTAGAAACCCATCTTTTTCTATATGAATAAAACCAAACACAAAAAAAACGAATAAAAGGTAGGTACAGGATAAACCTTTTTTTCAATTATAATATCCATAAGGCATAATTATGCAATTTTATAATTTAAATACTCCACAAAATTATTAAAAACATATAGATGTAGATATAGATAGAAAAACACAAGATAAACAGTTTTTATTAATTATTTAATTTTATAATTTAAATATTCCCAATGTTATTAAAGATATTAGAATTGACATTGACATTTAAAAATAATATATATGTATAGATAATATTAAAATGCATTTTTAATATTATTTTATATTTACCATCTATAATATATATATAAAATAATTATAAAAATGCATTTTTATATTTTGTACTTTAAATGAAAAATGCAATTTATTTTATATTTTTTATAATAAAAAAATATAAAATAATGATTATACAGTAAATTAATTAATTATTTCCCTGTTCTTAAAGAGAATTTTATACTTTGATAAAAGTATATATAATGTTTAAAATATTAATATTTATGTTTAATTCATTTTAATATAGTAAGTTTATAAACTATTATATTTTTATAAACTATGATTAAATAATAGAATTTTATTTTAATTAGTTTTTGCTTTTATTTTAAGAAAATTATATAAATTATGTATCGAGCATAGATGAAAACTATTTTATATTGAAATTGTAAAATTTGTAATAGAATGTAAGTATAAGTTTTTCGCTGAACAATTTGGTTTTTTTAGAGTATCAACAGATTCATGATGTTGTAGCAATCACTTAAGAGTGTCGTCATTCCATTAAGATCTCTAAATTGGACGTCTGTATAATGAAAATTGACCTCAACAAGGTCTTTGATTGTGTAGACTAGGAGCTACTATGGATGGTCCTTCATAAAATGGGTATTGTCTCAGAAAGATAAATTGGATAAAAGCTTGTGTGAAGAAACATTTTCAATATTGATTAATGGTTTCCCTATAGACTTCTTCTCAATTTCGAGAGGAATCTGACAAGGTTGTACTATGTCCCCTTTATGTTCCTCATGATCATGGATGGTCTGTCTAGAAAAATTTTAGATGCTCGTGATTGTGGGCTCATTGTTGGATGCAAAATCACTGACAGGGTTCCCCTCACCGATTTAATGTTTGTGGACGACCTACTAGCAATTGGGAAATCGGACCCTACTGAATGGTAGGCACTTCATAACATCCTTGTTGATTTCGGATTTGCCTCGAGACTTTTCATGAACCAGAAAATGTCATTATTGATTTCTTGTGACCCTAAGATGAAATGGACTATGGAGATTTCTAGTTACTTTGGGGTTGAAGTCTCCCATTTGGATGATGGTTACCAGTGTTTGGGGTTCTTTCTAAAGCCAAATGGATACAAAAACAAGGATTGGGATTGGCATCTTCTGAAATCGGGTAATCGGCTTACTCAATTGTCACATTCATGGATCTCATTAGGCAGACGTCTAATTCTAATCAATACAGTCCTTCACAACATTCCTATTTACTAGATGCATATTTTTAGACTCCCCAAAGTAGTTATGCATAAGATCAACTCAATCATTTTTGGTTTCTTGTGGGCTAGAACACAACTTGAGTGCAAATTTCACCTCGCTAGTTTGGAGACTCTTAACCTTCTGGTTAATCAAGGTAGTTGGGGTATAAAAGACACCTCCTCGTTCATTTTATCGTTAGTCCTAATAAATTATATTTGGCAATATGTTAGCAATGATCGTCTATGGAGTCAAATTATCAAGGCCAAATATCTTTAGAGTAGTGATCTAATAGGCTAGATATGTGTTGGTGTCCTGGATCCTCCCAATATCTTTTCTTCTTGGCATAGCCTTCTCCTCACTAAACATTGGTTTTGCAGGAATCTTAGCTGGGAGGTTGGCTTTGGATCTTCTCGTGAGATTGGCTTAGGCAACCTCTATGGCCTGATAGATCCACATTTACTTTCTCCACCTCTCATTACATTCATGCACTTTCATGCTTATTATGTGATTAAAGACATTGCTTCAACTAATCTTTCCTTTTCATCTTTCACTCATTGGAAAGAAGTAATGTCAATGGCCCTCAAAGTACTCAGTACAATCCATGAAATGTGAATGAATGAGTCGATGTCGAACACATCACAGAATCCTTTGATGGAATGTCAATGATGCAACCTGTCGTTGAAGATGAGAAACCTGCCATTGAGGCATGCAGATTCCAAGGTATTGACGATTTCTAGATCATCTTTCTAGATAATGAATTGGAGTCAATAGAAAGCGATCCATCATAGGCAAGCCCATAACACGAAATCATAGATCAAGTCTAAAGAAATATATTTGGCAAGAACTAACTCAGGGATGGTCAATGATGGATGACAAATATTTTGCAGGTGAATGGTTTATTTGCACAGATCTCGTGAACACATAACGACACTGCAGATGGTTTGCTGATAGTTGACCCAAATCTAATACCCAAAAATCGGTTGAAGACTTCAAATGTGGCTTGATTAACTGTTAGGTAAAAGATTTCCCAACCCAGGTGAATAAAAGTGTTGTGTTCAAGAGTGATGGAAAGTTTTCCAAACACAAAGTATGAAAAATAGGTTCATTTTTCTCTCTTTCCCCCACCATTTCTGACAAGTACCTCTTTATTTTTGTCAAGTTTGAGGAGGATAACATTTGCTTGGTTATAAGCTCATCCTTCAGATGAGTCCAACTTAGTTTAGATTCGAACCCTAAGAAGGAGTGGTCCGCTCCTGTTTGTAATTGAATAGGTCCTTTACTGTGAAATTTTAACGAGTCCAGTATAGGAGAAATTCGGCATTTTTCATTTTTAGGGAGTCAGAAGAAAAACTTAAGAAAACTCCATGGTTGTCCTTTTTCGTAAATTTGTGTCTCCCAAGCCTGAAAAAGTATAAAATAATACTTGAGAGAACCACTTGACCATTACGATCAAGGAGTACTTTTCATAATTAGTGCCTTCAATCTAAAAAAGTAAAAAAGCGATCAAAAACACGTCATTTTATTACCAATATCGAACTCGAAACGACAAAAGTCCAGCAACCTTTTCATGTTTATATGGTCAGAAAAGAGCTGTAAGTGGACTGTATTTTTAATTCCATTTTAACGAGTCTAAAAAGAAAAACTCGGCAATATTTTCATATTTTACGAGTTAGAAAAGAGCTTAAAGAGGACTCCTATGTGTTTTTGGTGAAAATGACCAATTCTCCCTGAATACCCAATATTCTGCACAAAAATTGCAAACATTACTCATATATGTTTTACAAAAAATAATAAAAATGTATCAAAAGTGACCTTTTCAAAGTAAAAAATAAATAAATAAAATTTATTTATTCAAAAAATCTTATAAAAAGGGCTTTTACAAGTTCATTTTCACTGTTTGGCTTTGGAGTAAAAAGTAAGAGCTTTGGGTAAGAAAACTTCCTATGGAGATTGCGGAAAATCCGACTGCTGGAATTGAGAACCGTCTTCTCCAGGTAATCTAAATTGTCCCTAACTTGCATTTCATCCATTTAAAATTTTGTTTTAGGCTTTAAAAGTTGATTTTTAGAAGAAAATTTGGGCAACAAATCGCCCGCGGCAGTTGCGCAGGGGTGCCATGTGGCCCCTGCGCACCCGGATTTTTCTATGCACAGGGAAAATTCGGGGTGCCGCACCTGTACTTAAGGAGAAGTGCACAAATACGCACTGTCTCTAAAAGGATGGGTGTGAACCCCGCAGAACGTGGATTTAAAACCCTATTTTCTTCATTTTTGCCCCTCAGATTTTGAATTAAAATGTTCTAACCACCTATTTTGCAATGTAGGTAGACAAGATGCTTGTTTGGCAGGAAAGAGAGCATGAGGATGTGGATGAGGACGCATTGCTCCATCCACCTTCATTATAGGCATTGAGAGCATGTGGGCTATTTAAATTTTGGACCATACCTAGCATGAGGGCATAGGTAGACTTTCTACAATGGCTGGTGGACAGGTGGAGCACGCAGGACTAGTGCTTCATTATTGGTGGCAACCGGCTTGAAATCGAGCCGGAAGACATATACTTCTTGACTAGCTTTCCCAAGAGAGGCAAGGAATTATCTCTGTTTGGATCTAGGCCAGGTGGCCAATCTGTCACTAGTCTCCGACTAGAGTTTTGTAATAACCAAACTGTGGACAAACGGATAGATGTTAAAACCATCTCTCGTCCTGAACTAAAAGTGATCGCATTTACTATCACTAGACTCTGTGGGAGCGCAACATTGCATCTAGCTATCGGTTCCCAGATGTGCATGGTAGTAGACTGCTTCCGAGGCACCATCTTCAACTAGTGCGATGTTGTATTGGCCAATGTGAAGGGCCAATTGACTAGGGCAAAGAATGGACAGCTAAAGAACTTTGGATATGGTTATTTAGTTGTGAGCTTTGCCCTAGAGAGGGTACCTATGCTGGTTCCACAACAACTTACTGTTGAGGGTGGACTTCCCCAAGATCCTAGGGTTATGCGTTGGGTTGCAGTCATGTCCCGCCATCCTAAGGTGGGCACCGAGGTTGTTCGATTCACTCCCGAGTATTTTCGTTGGTTAGAGAACCAACTCTTTGTGATTCAGGATTTTCTATACGCTAGGATGGATTATCGTGGTGATCTCGACATGGCTCTTCCACCAGGAGAGCAATGGGATGATAGAGGTAAATTTTTTTTCAACATTTAAATTATATATATATATATATATATATATATATATATATATATATATATATATATATATATATATTATATATATATATATATTTATTGTTTTAAATTCATCCCAAAACTAATAGTAAAAAGTTTTTTAAATGTAGATGTGGGTCCACGGTGACCAGCCGCTCTCTAGCCTTATGATCGAAGACAGCCAGCTGCCGTAGCACCGGCCCCACAGGACCAATTAATAGAGACCTTGGCCGAATTGGAGGGTCATCTAGAGCGCTTGACAGCAGATATTCTGGAGACCAGAAAAGATGACATTCCTCTTAGGCTACAGTGCTATGTAATTGGGGTCCTAGGACCTTTTAGGAGGTTCCTTTGTAGGGTGGCCTGAGTAGTGGTGTCTTATCATGATCATCACCAGTGATAGGATGATTGCCTTGTAGACTCATGTTTGGACTTTTTGTGCTATCATTTTTGCCGATCATAAGGTGTTTTTCATCCTATGACTGAAGACGATGTATATTTTGACACACTTCTATGCTATGCTATATTACTATTATTGGTTATCTTGCAAAACATGTTATCGAATGTTTTTAAATTTACTATTTGATTTAATGCAAATGTCTATTTAACATTTGAGAAGCAATTGCATCTGCTAATGTATTTAAATATCTTGGAATGTGCTGATATTTTATGTAATCAAATTCTCATTCCAAGAGACGGACTCTAAAAAATAATCGTAATAACACTAGATTTCTAATGGCATAAACTCTATTAAGTTATAATACAACGAGTTCCGAATCGAATCTAACAATCAAACTCTGAATTCCAAATGAAATGGATTTAGATAATAACTCAATCCCTGCACTGTATTTTGCAATGTTGTTCATTGTTTGACTGAGGCTTACCCCATGCATAGATACTAACTCGTCAGAGGGAAAATAGATAACCCAAGCTGCGGAAGAGATGTTCCGTGTACTACGACAAGTGCCATCAACAAAACCGATGTATGTTTGGAGAGGCGTCGATATCTGCAATGTCAAGAGTAAAATCAAGATAAGCAGGAATAATGATGAAGAACACTCTCTGAAGTAAAGCACGCATTCCTAATCTAAAAACACACCAAACTTAGAAAGAAACTAGTCTAAAAAATCTCCCAACTAATCTTTTAAGATAATCCGCTTTAGATAAAGCCCATTCCTAGGTTTACCTAAAGAGACACCGTCAAAATCTTCTAATTCATAGGCCCCTTTTGCCAACTTTCACTTAACAATATACAGACCATGCCACATGGGTACAAATTTGCCAGCCCCTAGCTTATCGTTTGCTTGATCATAAAGTAAGATTAGGTCTCCTTCCGAAAAATTGCGTGGTGTAACATTCCGATCATACTGAGCTTTAATTATTTTGACATGAGTTTCGATAACTAATGCAGCATCACGTTGATTCTCATCTAATTGAGCTAAGTATAATAAATGTTTTTCCTCTTCGGAAGTGGCTGGTAATAATTGTACGACAATTTGTAATGACGAGATTTCGCATTCAATGGGTAATACTTCCTCTAAACCGTAAACCAGTTGAAAGGGAGTAAAACCTATTGATGTTTTGACTGAGGTTCGGTATGCCCAAAGCGCTGAAAATAACATGTTATGCTAATTCGACCTATGAATCCCAATGATTCGTCAGATCACGGTGACTAGAACTTTGTTGATTGCTTCAACCAGACCATTTTCCTGTGGGTAATATGGAGTGGAACTATCGTGACGCAGGCCAAGCTGATCTGTTAGTTCATTCATCATGATGTTTCGAAAATGACTCCCATGGTTAGTGATAATTGCTTGAGGAACACCAAACCTAGCAATTATATGATTGAAAATGAAAATCGCAGCAGTTTTGCCGTCTGCCAAAAATGTAGGCATCGCCTCGGCCCTCTTGGTAAAATAATCTACCGCAAGGATGATATACGCATGCCCCCTGGCCGAGTGAGGGTTACATGTAATAAAATCAATACCCCATTTTGCGAATGGACCGATGACAATTATAGGGTGGAGAGGATCAGGGGGAGCACACATCTTACGATCAAAAATTTGGAAATTGTGAAATTTCTGGATTGCAGTGATACAATCTTTGAATAAGGACGACCAAAAATAGCCAGTGCGCAAGATCTTTTGGCCTGTGGCATACCCAGACATATGACCACCACACGCTCCAAAGTGACAGTCATTAAGAACCTTTTCAGCCTCGTCATGAGTAAGACAACGATGGAAAACAAAATCCACCCCACGACGATAAAGAGTATCTCCAATAATAGTGTAAGGTTGGGATTGGAAGCGTATTTTCCGGCGCTGAGATCGTGAGATGTCAGGCCGAAAATATTGGGTCTGGAGATAGACAATGATATCTCCATACCATGGATCAACAGTGCTGATAAGGAACAAGGATTCATCCGTAATGGGTTCTTCCGCCACATTTTCGGTATCAGCACGAGGGATATCACACATCAATTCCGCAAAAACCAAAGACTTTTTTGACTTGGCCTTTTCAAATTCCAAGTCAAATTCCTACAGGGTGACAATCCATTTGGAATACTTGCCCCCTAGAAATTGTTTAGTCAAAATGTATTGCATAGGGTTACAGTCAGAAATGACCGTGGTTTTGCGTAATAAATGTAATGACGAAATCGTTGAACAGCTTGTACTGCTGCCAAGGCCAGTTTCCCCACATGTGAATATTTTAACTTAGTCGGAGTTAGAGTCCGTCTAAGATAATAGATCACATGTTCACTTTCGAAATCATCTTGTTGAACTAAAACCATCCCTATGGTGGAATGGGAAGCGGCGAGGTACAAGAAGTAATCCTGGTTGTAGTTGGGAGGATGCAATAACGGCGCATAGGTCAACACGTGTTTAAGTTCATCGCAAGATTTGTTAGCTATCTCATCCCAAAAGAATGGAGTGTTCTATTTCAACAACCTGGTGAAAACTTTTGTAATCTCGGCGTAGTTAGGAATGAAACGATGTAAAAAGTTTGCTTTCCCTTGCAAAATCTAGAGTAGGCAAAGAGTCGAAGGAGGTGGTAATTTGATGATGGCTTCGACCTTCAAAGGATCAACACAAATTCCGGCTTTGGATACAACAAATCCCAGTAAACAATCCGTTTCTATACAGAAAACAAACTTGTGCGGATTTAGCCTAATCCGATAGTGCCTACATCTCATAAAAATTGCTTGTAAATGAGTGAGATGGTCGGATCTACGTAAAGAATGGCCAGGTAAATCATCGCGATAAGGCTGCACAATGTGCTTGATGTCATGAAATGCATAAGACATAGCCCTTTGAAAAGTTGCTCCGATGTTTTTCAATCCAAAAGGTAACTTGCAATAAGCAAATGTCCCCCATGGACAAATGAATGCCATTTTTGGTTGATCGGCAGGTAGAATGTTAATTTGATTGTAACTAAAAAAGCCATCCATAAAGGAGAAAATTTCACTGCCGGCACAATCATCGATAATTTGATCGATATATGGTGTTGGATAATTTTCCTTGGGATAAGCACGATTGATATCCCTATAGTCAATACATATTCTTATTGTCCCTTGTTTTTTAGTAACCGGAACAGTATTCGATACCCAATCTGTTAAAGGAATTGGACAAATGAAACTTGCTTTAAGTAATTTCTCAACTTCTGTTTTAATGGCAACAACTTTTCGTGGGTGTATCTGGCGCAAATGTTGCTGGACGTGTTTAGCATCTGGGTAAGTTTTGATCTCATGAACAACAATTGAAGGATCAATTCTTGGCATTGTCTCATAGGACTAGGCAAACAGGTCATGGAATTCTTGAAATAGGGCTTTATATGTTTTGACTTCAATGTCTGTACAAGAAGCACCTATGTGAATGTTTTCAACAATCCCAAGTTTGACTGAAATGTCGATAGGAACCGTTTGAGAAATATTAGCTAAATTTTGTTCAGAATCAGGATGTTTCAATGGATTTTGCGGTTCTTTGGCATATTCAGTAGTAAAAATAGATGAAAAATCATTCTCAAAATGATCAATCTCAGGTAAAAACGAAGATCAATGATGAATATCTTCCCATGGTAACGCATCAACAGACAAAAGTTCCCGAATTTGCTCATCGGTGTGAACAGTTTCAGAAAAGGTCGTTGAATCTAAGGTTGAGATTGAAAGTGATTCTCCATGGATCACATTCACTAGATCGAGATTGGTTGAACTTGAGTTGGAAAACGACTGTACAGCCTGATAAGCAACTTCAAAGGGACTCAAAGGCATGGCATCACCAAAAGAGTCCACCTCGGAATCGAATGGAACGATCTAAGGATCGTCAAGAACAATGGATTTTGATGAAATCATATGAACAGTTGCGAAAGGAGACGATACGTTGGGAGGAGGAAATGAAAAAGTTCCGAGTAAACCAGAATCTTTAACTAATCCTACCCCAACATCCTTATAAGGGATAGCGGTTTTACCAACATGTTGAATACTCTCACCAGAGGATGGGTCGGACCAAAAGTAAGTTAACTGATCTATTGTAATGATCTTTCCATTATGTGGAAACTTAATAAGCCGAAAGACCGATGAAACAACAACAGTCATGGCGTAAGACCAGCTACGACCCAAAAGAAGGTTGTAATCCAGAGGGGCATTAACCACCTCCACATCTAGATTAACAATTTTTCCTTCAACCCCTATAGGTAAGTCCTACAAAATGCCATAAGGATGAAACCCTCAGCCATCAAATACCTTCAGAATCATCAGGGATTGATTAAGTGTAGGAGAACCAAGGGCTTTTCAACACTGTATCAACATAATACACGTTGAAGCTCCCTCATCAAGCACAGTCCTAAAGCAAGGTTTGTTTTTGACTAACACTGGAATCTAGAAAGCCATTTGATGAGGTAAACGAGGTGTACTATTTTCTAAATTAAAGACTATGAGGTTTGATTCCTAAAGATCAATAGCTCCTATAGCCGACAATAGAAATTTACGCGGTGCTGGACAAGATTGTAGCACCTCCAAAGCCGACATTGCTGAAGGGGAAACAACTAAATCTTCAACAATGTTATAGTTCTCAGCAGCTCTCGCATGTGGATTGAAAGCTGACTTTCGAAGTATACCCTTAGCAGGCGGTTTGATTACTAAGTCTGGATTAGGTTTCTTGATCTGTAGTGGATCGGAACCAGACGGAGCTGAGGTTGATGGATTGGAATTAGAAGATTCCGCTTCCTTACCACCAATAGGACTCTTACTTCCATAATCTTGCGATCGTGTCGTAATCCTTACATGGGACATCATCATTATGGGTTCCTCTGAGGCATTTGAGGAAGAACCTATCATCTTACTGGCTTGACTCGGAAAAGAATCCTTCAAAACAACAGGTGTTTGAGAACCTTTGACAATTTTCGCAACCTCAGCACGATGTGGACAATCTCTTGTAAAATTATCCTCATCGTAGATGAGACAAGGATAGCAAGGTTTACGTTTCTCGTCAGTAGATTCAGGTTTATCTGATTTCTCCTTCAAGTTTTTCATATTCTTCTTCTTGCCTTTCTTCTTACCTCCATATTTTGATTTGGTTGTAGATGATTCTACGACATGGACATCAGCATAAATTTCAGTTGAAGATTCTCCCTTCGGGGAATCTTGTAAAGTTATAATAGGAGAAGAATTCTTGGAGGATTTCTTCTTACTTTTGTTATTAACAGTACCAATCATACCGTCAGCGGCATGACACCCTGAGGGAGGTGTAGTTATTTGATTTTGTTTTGGAAGGTCGGGGATTTTCTAGTGTAAAGTACCTGATTATGTATAAACTAAGTCAAGGTACTGAGCTTGAGCAGTTACTTGCTCTTCGGTAACTACTCCTACCTTGGCTACATCTTCAGTTATTTTAGGTAATAACGATTTTACAAACCATTCTGCCAAAATTTGGTCCAGGATAAAAACTTTCACTAAACGACGTCGACGTGGCCATTCATGAATATGGTATAAAATATATGTGGACATTGACTGTTTTAATGAAGTTAACAATTCCGTTCCATTGTCATATCGGATTGGCAGCTGAAAATGAGTAAGGAAGGAAGTGGCGAATTGACTAAAATTGTAAAAATAGCCTCGTGGCAACTCAATGTACCACTTGGCTGCAAGGCTAATCAAAGTGCGTTGAAAAAGAAGAAGATGAATTGAATCATCTATAATGGAATTCGATGCACACCAGAGATGGTAAGTCATCACATGATTAGACGGATCTTCTCCTAACTTCCCCTCAAACTTTGGTATATCACTGGGCAATTTATTCGGCATTGGCGGCCAAAACAGAAGATAATTAATGGGATCGTTCATAAGGCGCAACAAGTCAGGTAAATCCAAAGTTGCTATAAATGGTAACTGAAGGTTCGGATCCCGAAAACTTGGGGTCATAAGACCAGCCCCAGGAGGAGGGTATCCATGATAACTTGGAATCGGATTTGCATTTGGGATATTATATCCTCTTGGAAAACCAGGATTAAGCGGACCATATTGGGGTTGTTGAGGTTGTTGATAAGTATACCTAGGGTATGGTTGATACTGAAAAGCCAGGCTCTGCACAGCAGGACCGAATTAGTACTGTCCCTGGTACAGTTGATAAGTAAATGGGGTTGACTTGTGAAAATCGTACTAGGCCCAGGTTGTCCTACAGGCATTGAAACCAGAGTCTAGATTGTAGGTCTGGACTGAGGTAAAGAGGCCTGAGGAGTTGATACAGGAGCAGTAGAAACTGGAGCTACTGATACTCCAGAAATAGGTGGGGTGGATTGAACAGAGGCCGTAGTAGTTGCAGCAGATGTTTGGGGCGGAGTTCAATGTGAACTAGGCCCAGGCTGATGAACTACCCTAGGTGTAGAAGTTTGAGTAGTAGACTGGACAGGTTACTGGGGTGAACCAGAAACCAAAGGCTGTCTAGATTGAGATGACAACTGCACACTAGGTTGCGAAGTCCGTTGATCCCACACCATGTTCATTCCGGGGTACGGACCCATAACAAGTTGAGCATATTAAGGACCAAAACTAGGTTGAGTGTAAGGTTGATAATTATACGGTACATTTCCTGGTCCTTGAACAAATGATTGACCTGAAGGTGGTTGGATACCTTGAGGTTGGTATTGACCTTGAGGTTGGTACTGACCTTGAGGTTGGTACTGACCTTGCGGTTGGTACTGACCTTGAGGCTGGTACTAACCTTAAGGCACATATTGAAACTGAGGTTGACCTTGAGGTACATATTGGTACTGGGGTTGACCTTGAGGAAAATACTATCCCGTAGAGATGTACTGTCCCTGAGGTTGCCCTCCAGGTGGTAATGAACTGCCTTGAGGTTGCCCCCCAGGCGGTATTGAACTACCTTGAGGTTGCGGGTTAGGAGTAGTACCAGACATCATAAGAATCTCTTTGACACTTAACGGTTTAGTTTCGCTATTACTAGGAGATACTACATATTCGATGGGTTGAGGAGATGCTCCTGAAAATGTACCAGATAAAGACTGATACCCAGGAGGAACAGAAGGACCGCCATGTAAAAAAGTTTCTGGCTTCTGAGAAAACAAGGATGATTGTCTCAACATATTCAAAGGAGGATAATAACCTCTGGGTGTTGGATGGATAGGAAATCGAGGTGGTGAAGACATGAGACCTGGATTTTCTAAAAAGTTGGTCAACAAAATATACCAAGCGTCACCTTTAATGGAACAGTAGAAAATGGATTCACACTCCCTAAGTTCGATAGCAGGTTGATTTTCGGGGATGTTTATACCTTCGTCCAGACTTACAAGTTCTTCGATGGAAATGAGTCCAAAAGGAAGATTCTGGGTAATGATACTTTCTACCCTGGGTGAACTAGGACCACTAGAAATAGGAGAAGCAAATCCTGAAGATGGAGTAGCAGCAGGTTCAGTTTCAAGTTCAGAGATTTCAGGTTCTTTGGCTAATGAACTAGTAGGAGTAATACTACCAGTAACTTCGGAAAATGAAATTGGTTCATAAATATGTTCTGTTGCTTGAACTAGATAATTAGGATGTATGATTAACGAAGACTCTCTGGCCTCCGATGACCCAACTCTACTTTCACTAGCTGTGACAAGAGCTCGCAACCCTTCAAGTTGACTTGGTGTAAATTCGAGAGGCTGCCCCTGAAGTCTATGGGATTGTCTCAGTAATTCAGCCACGATTAATTATTTAATTACTTCACATGAAAACAAAGAAAATCTCAAGAAAACCACCTAAAGTCTCTAAAGAACCAAACAATTCGAAGCACACGCCTAATAAATCTAGGAGATCAAACCACACACAAACAATATCTTTCTGGATCGAAAACACTAGTTGGTGATGAAATCCAACATCGCAGAATTCAATACAGAAATGGTGGTTGGAATAGTTACCCCGACAACTTGCTTAATGAAACAGACTGGCATAAGTTTCTCCACTATAACCGTCTCGAGTGAAGATAACCCCCAGAGAGTCTAAGTGCGTCTAGTCAACATTTTCTCCAGGTATAGTGGGATCTTCCCTCCACCGTCACCTAGGAAAGAATCCTAAATATTATGGCCACTAAGGTTACCAATAGAAACAAATATACCTGGGGGAACAGTCTATGATCCGATACGCACGCAAGGGAAGAGTAACAAGCTCAATCCCCTTGAAGGCTCCTTGACATAATCCAAGATTTACCAACAAGTGACCCCAGGCTCCTCGACAATGGTCAATCCGAGGTTTACCGTTTTTAATACGTGAATATCTTCTATCGTTCCCAATGAGGAAGAATTGATTCCCACACTAGTTCAGATATGATCTCGTGCTTCTCCTTAAGAGGAGCTTTCCCAGAGCATAGATGTAACAATTGGAATTTCTCCCTACCGCAAGATCGACTACTTGTTTGTTTAAACTATCTTGGAGAGTTAATTACTCCCTACTCCAAGATACTAGCCTAATCTATGTTGGTGAAAAGAGCCCTAGAAAATAAAAAGATTGCTAGATGGATTTTAATTAAGTGTTAATTTTATTGGTTGTTTCTTAAGTCAATGGGTGCGGAGATGAAACTTTATCATGTGAAGACTCGACTCCAAAACACTAAAAAATGCACCTAAGATGATAAAAGATTCCTTTTTCTTTTCAATGAATTTCTAGCTAAGGAAGAGTTGAAAATGCAATGCTTTGAAAATCAAATCTTTCTCTTAACATACAACTGAAAGGAAAACTTTTTGCCTTCTTCAAAGAACTTTAAAAACGAGACTACTAATCACACTCACGGAAAATCCCTTTGCTTTTCAACAATCAAAAACTACAATAACAAACAATTCTTTCAAGGGAGCTTTTAAGATTTCTAGAAAAACTCGAAAAACTATTGAAAACAAATTTTTCTACAAGCTTCTATAATTTCTATGAAAAACTCAAAACTATAATCTAATCTTGAGATCTAAACGAAAATGGATTGAAAAGAAACTTGAAATGTTTTTTAAGCATGCTTAACTTAGTTTTTCAGCTAACTAAGCATCAATTTGTTCAACTCAACAAAATAATCACAAACACCCAATTATGTTTTAATAAAAAATGAAATTCGAAATTTTTAATCAAGTTTAATCAAAGTTTTGCAAAAGAGAAAAATGGGATCTAGCTCTCTTCAAGGATAGATTTCATAAACTAGTCAAACTCAGCAAGAAGACCAGAGATACCAGATTGATCTAAGGCTCTAAGGCTTCTGATCTCTGAGCTATTACGAAGACCAAGCAAAAATCAATCCAACAAGCAAAACTTCTAGAAAATCACTTCAAACGAGAATGCCAATGAAAACTAACTCACAAGGAACTTTTGTCAACACAAGTGCAGATTTGGGCATAAACTAACAGCTATGGACAAAAACTAAACCTAACTGGGCGGATGGATCTTAGGTTTTTCAAACTTTTGACAAGGTCCACAGGCTCCCAGTAGAACCACGTGCGGTACCGCTCTGCATTATACTATAACAATGCGGACAGGTCCACACTATACCTAACACAGAAGGTGCGGTCCTCTTCCAAAAATCCGAAAAATAAAAATCAAACCAAGATCTAACAGGTACCCAATCCCACACACATCAAGGCAAAATCAGAAACCGAAACTCAAGTTTCTCAAGTCAAAGCAAAGACAAATCAAAAACCAAAACCAAACCAGTCCCCAGTGGAGTCACCAATTCGTTGGATGGATAAATTGTTCTTGCGGACAAGACTGATCTCCCTAGTATCAAATGATATCTATCAACAAGCAGCACAAACAAATCTACTTTTCTCTAAACATGTTTCAATTCATAAATGAAAACTAAGAGCTGTAATAGACCCTACCTCAGTCCAACGCTTGTTTGTGGTAGCTTTGTTTCAACAGCTTCAAGCAATTCCCTTTTAATAACTTGCATACACAAACAAACACACATCAAAGAACACCTGCATAGATACTATAATAAAACATGTTCATTATGAAGATCAAGGAGCTCATAAAATAAACCATTAGAGACAGTTCATTGAGAAAAACAAACTTGATTGTATTAACTTATGAATAAAAGAACCTTACAACCTTTGCCTGATGTTGCACAAGTTCTTTCTAGGGTCCAGCAGGAGTCTCCTCTACTTTGACAAGCCTCACTCACTTCCCAAATGAAATGAAAGGTATGTGATCTCTCCTCTCACAAGCTCAAAAAGAAAGTCTAGTTTCCAATAGCATTTACCCTCAAGAATCTTCAGCTTTCAACCTCCCGTACAAGCAGCGCAATGCATGAATTTATAGTGCAAATGGAGGAAGTTGCAGGTCCACCATTGAAGGGATAAGTTCCTCCTTAATGGGATAAGCACCTCATATCATGGAGTTAGCTCCCTTATTTATGGAATGGAGGAACCAAGGTGGAGCAGACTTGCCAGTGCAATATTCATTATAGAAGTGTCTAGAATGACCAAAGTTGAGTTTTTAAGAATGAACTCATGCCCTTTTAACTTTTACAGGGGTTCGCACAAATTACTCAATAGACAGAGCGGTCAGGTTCGCAGGAAACATGACCATTGGGTGCGGCACCGCAGGCAATGCTAGGAGAAAGTGTGAAACTGGGATTTGAGATATTTTTAAGGTCTTTTTCACATATTCAAGGCTTGACATGAATAACTGAGGCTTAAGACTTGCAAAGGAGGTATTTATGAGTGTTGATGGACTCACACAAACTATAGAAAGTCATGGTGACAATTTTTTGTGTAACAAGGTTGGCTCAGGATCTTCTCGTGAGATTGGCTTAGACAACCTTTATGGCTTGACAGATCAAAATTTACTTTCTCCATCTCTCATTACATTCATGCACTTTCATGCTTATTATGTGATTAAAGACATTGCTTCAACTAATCTTTCCTTTTGATCTTTCACTCATTGGAAAGATGCCACTGAGCTTGTAAATTTGAGGCGTTGACTCTGGGATGCAAATCACACATAACTAACATAAAGCTTTTTAGGATTGCCGTATCAACAAAAGTAGATAGGTTCATTGGTTTGGTGCCCGTCAATAGGGAAAGTTCATTGTTCATGAGATCTATCAAATCATCTACTGGCCCTCCAAACAAATACCTTTCTTCTCTTGGCTGGATAGATCCCGGAAATGCAATTTTCCGCTCAAAATCAAATGCTTCTCTTGCTTGGTTGTGCACAATATGATCTTGACATGGGAAGTCCTTATTAAGAGCGGCTATCAAGGCCTAGGTTGGTGTTGGCTTTGCACATTTGCCAGAGAGGACTCCAACCAACTCTTTCTTCATTGTCCCTTTTCCTTTTCTGTCTAGACTTGTGTGCTACATGTGATTAACTCATCTGTTGATTGGGATCATTATAATATTGTATATTGTCTTAGCAGTTGGACTGTGGATCATAAAATCATAGCACACTGGCCTTCTTCATCATCTCTGGAATTTGGCATTCTAGAAATGCCCTCAATTTTTACCATGTGTTTCCTGACTTCTCACACTCCAACTGTAAAATAATCTCCTATTTAGAACAATATGCCAATCCACCCACTACTCCTAAATGTTTGTCTCCTCAGTGTACATCTGGTCTAATGTTTCGGTTGGATTTTTTGATGGGGCCTCCTCCTTTGTACTATGTGGTTGTAGAATGGCCATCCATCTTGGGCCTAGGACATTTTACAGATTCCACTGGCACTATGAAAGGGATCCAACACTAGAGTTGAATTATTTGCACCCTAGGGAGTTTTGTACTATGTTATTTGGCTTGACCTCATAGGTCTTTTAGTTTTTGGAGACTCCAAATCTGTCATCAACTGGGAAAATGACAAAGGTTCTCTCAACTCTCCAAATCTCGACGTCTAGAAATGAAGAACTCAGTCTTTTATCAAATAGTTTCACTCTATGTTTATTTCTCATATATACTAGATCGAAAATGCAAAAGTGGATCGCCTATTTAAGAAGGTTGCTGTTTGGAGCCTTTAAGATTGTTTTTCCTTTTTTTCCTCTAGCTCTTTACAGTGGATGGGTCATTTCATGATCTAATTGCTGACCACGGGCTCCAGCTCTTGCAGTCTATTTTCTTTGTGTATCTGCCTCCTCTATTTATTGTATATGTCTATCTACAAGTTCATTTTTAGTTCTTGGACTACACATATGTGCATCATGTCTCTTCATTGTTAGGACTATTTTGGATGATATGGAGGTCTATCATAGAGATAGAGTCATTTATTATTCTGAACAAGAAAAATATCCAACACTTTGTTTCGTTGATAGGTTTGTGCACCCATCTTCTTCTTTATTATGATGGTTATAACTGATATTGAGGTGGCCTCCTTTGTTCTAGTTTATTGGTTTGTCTACAAGTTCATATTTGGATATTGGACTACATATATGTGCGTCCTATCTCTTCACTGATAATATTATTTTCACTGATATGGAGGTCGAACATAGATATCGAGCTAATATATTTCACATTGGTGACTTAGAATCTATAATCTGTGGATTGTGTATTTGTTCAATCATGTTTTCTCAAGACCATTGTACTTTCATTATTATTAATGGAAAGTGTTTTTTCTGTTATTGAAAAAAAGTAAGTACAAGATAGATATATTTTTTTAATTGTCATATCACTGAAAATATAAGATATAATTATTCAATTTATTTGGGAAGAAAAAAAGACATACCTATTCAATTTCATAATTTAAATACTCTTTTATACTATTAAAGATATAAAATTGATAATAATATTTTGAAAATTATATATTTTAAACTGATATTAATATTTTTTTAAATAAATAACTTCCATATTTTTATTATCACTAGTTTCAAATAAATAAGTTATATTGGGGTATTTTTTTTATGGAATGAAAAGTCATATCAAGGATTTATGTGGAGCAAGAGTTGCATTTCACCTAAACAAGCATCACATTTTCCTTCTTAGCTTGGGGATTGGGCCTAGAACTAATAATAAAGAAAAATTAATTGGGCTTTGACTTGTCCTTAGCTTTGCAATGTCCAAGTAAGTGAAGTGCTTACAAATATTTGGCTATTCTCAAGTGATAATTGATTTCTTCTTAGGGATCAGTGCATTACACAGTTTGGCCCTAAATATTTGTTAGCAAATAATTTGCCAACTACGTGAATGTTTTGAGGAGTTAGAGGTATCACATATCCATAGAGAACACAACATTGATATATCAAAGAAAGAATTTCTCTAGGATGTAGAACATTGATACATGAAAATTCGTTGATGTCCTTAGGGTGAATGCTAATAATATTTTTTGAAACTAAAGTTATTGAAATCATTGAGACCCTTTCTCTATTCATTTTTGACTACTATAATGCCATAGCTCTCTATATACTTATCTGGGAGGTTGTAATTCAACAATATTTTGTATATGTTGATTTTCATGAAATAGCAAGTATAATATTTTTCCAGTGGGAAAAAATAATAATCAATTAATTAATTAAATTTTAAATTAATTAATAATAATAATAATAATAATAATTGTGTTTCTATATATTTAAATTAATTAATTAAATTTTAAATGATAAAAACAGTTTTTTTCGTTAATAAATATTCCATTGATAAACTAGAGGTCAAAGTACATGGTAGTTCCTTCCTACTTTTGTGTGCCATTGGAAGAAAGCAGACCATCAGCAAAAGAAAATTCTTTTCTATCCAAAATTAACCACATAAAAAAAATACAAGCCGCAAAAGTATGTCTAGCTAAGCTACCTTGGAAAGCAAAGCACATCCAAAAGAAAAACCTAGTTGACTGGTAGACATCTAGAACACCCTGATCAAGACGAACAATAATGTGAGGAGAAATTAATGAGAACATAGCCCAAGAAATGCCAGTAGGGACAATCATAAACAAAATAACCACTGAAGGGACATTCATATAAAAAGACCATTGTCGGCATTAACCCAACGAAATAACTTTCCAAATGTTTTCCAACATAAATATATGACACAAAGAAAAGCTTATAAAAATGACAGAGTGGTTTGATCGAGGTTCCTGGATATGGAAATTTCCACCAATTTCCAAGGGAGGCCACCATACAAATAGGAGACACTCCTTCATATCAATGCAATGGAACTCCTTTCATTCCAAATAGAGTAAGGGAGGACAAATTGACAGGGTGAAAGTTGAAACATCAACATTAGAGAGAATAGAGTCCATATGGGAGTCCTGGTTAGGAGGACCAAGAACCTCCCTATGAGAGGAGAGGGAATCCACCTTTGCAATGGAGAAAAGTCTGGGAAAATCCAAGTTCAATTCAACTTTCAAATAAACCAGCTAAGGTGACAATGGGCTAGCAGAAAACCTTGAAAATGTATTAGGAGGCAAGACCATCCTCCTTGCCTTAGAATGGGCAAGTATCATCTCGAGGGTGGAATTAAATGTCATAATGGTAATCCAAGTGGTGTGGGTTGTCCTCCTTCCCTCCCTCGTGTGATCAAGGTGTTGGAGGGGCCATGCCCCCATCCCTTCATCGATGTTTTCCAGATACCTTTGCGGAGAAGGCTCTATCATGGCTTGGATCTAATGTGATTAGATCATACCACTTGCATAAAACAGTTTGATAATCAGCGAAGAGAATGGAGTTTCTCAATGAATTCCAAGTTTATTTTGGGTCGAGGTTGGAATTCGCACAACATGGATTGGCCAATAGGTCTAAAAATTTGTTCTCTAATCTCCTTACATGCATTGGAATGATAACTAGGATTATGGTGAGAAGCTCAACAATCCTGATAGTGTAATTATTAATTCTCTAGAAATAAAAGTACTTGTCTCGAATCATTACATTTTGTGTACATTTGATGGAGTTGATCACCATATGTGAATCCCCCTCAAAGATTAATTTGTTGGAAACTTAAGTGTAAGTCGCTTGGAGTCCTTTCTCTATTGCAAAAAATAAACTACAATATTGTTATTGAGACTCATTGAACCTATTATTGTGAAGAGAGGATCCCTCTTGTTATTTTTTAAAATGCTTTCAAAGCTAGCTGGACTAGGGTTACCCTTGGAAGTGTCATCAAAATTAAATTTGATAAAGAGTTGGGGGGGGAGACAACATTGTTAGGGAGGAGATTCTACGAGCATGGGGGACTGAGGAAGAAACAAGGCGATGGGAGATGGAATTTCAGGGTAGAGAGAATTTGGGAATCCTCATAAAAATCACATAAAAAATTATTTAATTTAATTTTATATTTTATTAATATTTGAAATTATAAATACTTTTTTTGTAAGTAAGAAAAAAAATTATATTTTAAAAAATTTACATAAAGTACAATCATGGAGGTATGGAATAGTTTTTATCCCTAGCCTATTTTCCCATAAGGTTGTGCCTCACACAACAAAAAATATAAATTTATTAGATTGAATCCTCAATAAAATGGATGTACAACTCCAACACCAAGGTATGCCCCACTTAAGACTTGAAGAAGACCCTGACATAAAATGTCAGGCTAGTAAGAATTAAAAAATATGAACTTTTGGCGGGTCAACAACACTCACAAGCACCTATGTGATTCTCGCTGATTCAAGATGTTCACAAACCATAAGGTTCTAGTTTCATTCTCTCTTTAGATATTTTGTATGAGTTATGGATGATTTCCCATAGACCTTTCATATTGTAATATTCATTTCCATAGGAGCCTCTTTGCCTCTCTTCTTCATATTCTCTAACAGGTTCCTCTCGGCCTCCTCTTTTCTTTGTGCACATTAGGTCTTCTCTCTCATTCCTATAGCAGATGAGAGGATGTAAAAATCGGAGGATCTTCTCTCCTTTCCTTCCATTTTTTGTTGTAACCTCATTTCTTCCTTCTCAACCACTATGCTTCTATAGTTCAAAGTGGTCTACAAGGACTAATTTCATGGACAGTGCAACCATTCTCTTGCTTGTTTTTTGCTATCTTTCCCTCTCCTAGCACTGTCACAAAAGTTGCATATACAGAAGTTGAACATGTACAAAAGTTACGCATATACAAAAGCCATCTTCCATTTATGCATGCTTCCATTTATATGTGCATATATAGAAGCTATGCATATGTAAAAGTCATCTTCTGTATATACACAACTTCTATATAGAAACCATATTCCATGTGTGGAATCTTGTATATGCATACAGATACACAAGTACATATATATAAGTAACTTTTCATAAATGCACTTGCATTTCCACATTTGTGTGATTTTCGTATATACATGCTTCCAAATATATGTGCATTATAGTTGTTGTGCATATATAGAAGTTATAGATAGACAAAATCCACCTTCCATATATGCATGCTTCCATAATGTGTGCATATACAAGAGTTATCTTTTGTATATGCACATATATATGCAAATATGTATATACAAAAGATGGCTTCCATATATATGTGCATATACATAAGTTGCACATATAAAGAAAATGAGTTCCATATATATGTGCATATACAAAAGTTGTACATATGTGGAATCCATCTTCTGTATATCCGCAACTTATGTATATGCACATAGATATAGAAGCATGCATATATACGAAAGATGGTTTCCATATCTATATAGAAACAATATTCTATGTGTGGACTTATGTATATGGATATAGATATGCATATACATATATAGAAGTCACCTTTTATAACTATACTTTAATTTCTACATATGTGTGATTTTCATATATGCACACTTCCATATATATGTCCATATACAAAAGTTTCACATATACAGAGGTCATTTTCTTTATATGCGCAAATTATGTATATATGCATATATATGAAAGTGATTGCTTCTATATATATATATATATGGAAGCATGCATTTACAAAAAAAGGTTTCCGTATATATGTAGATATATAGAAGTTGTGCAAATATGAAAAATGAGTTCCCTATATATGTGTATATACAGAAGTTGCACATATACGAAAACCATTTTTCTCGTATGCATGGTTCCATATTTATGTGTATGTGTGTGTGTGTGCATTTACAAAATATGCATATATATAGAAGTCATCTATTGTATATCAAGATAGACAGGGAAGCATGAATATACAAAAGATGGCTTCCATATCTATATAGAAACCATATTTGATGTATGTACCTCTGTATGAACCTCTATACATATATAGAAAGAGAATTTCATAAATGCACTTTCATTTTTTCATATGTGTGATTTCTATATATGCACACTTCCATACTTATGTACATGTATAGAAGATGTGTATACATGGAAGCCATAGACTTTTGTGTATGTACATTTTCATATGTATGTGGATATATGGAGAATGTGCATATACAAAATTTATGCATTTACAAAAGTCATCTTTTGTATATGCACGCTTCCATATATACATGCATATACAGAAGTTTCACATATACATAAGTCATCTTTTGTATACATATATAAGTGGTGACTTATGTATATATGCATCTTCTGTATATGCACATAGATATGAAAGCGTGAATGTGCATATACAGAAGATGACTTCTGCGTATCTGTGCATATATAGAAGTCACACATATATGGAAAATGAGTTCCATATATATGTGCATATATAGAAGTTGCACATATATGGAAGTGATCTTCCATATATGCACACTTTCATATGTGTGTGTGTGTGTATACAAAATACGCACATATATTTGGAAGCATGCATATGCGAAGGTTGAAACCATATTCCATGTGTGGACCTCTATAAATCAATTTTGTATACATACTTGCATATTTATATGCATTTATAAAGGTCTACACATGGAATATGGTTTCAATATATATATTGAAGCCATCTTTTGTATAGGCATATTTTGTAGATGTATATATATATGGAAGTGTGCATATATGGAGGATCACTTTCGTATATGTGAAATTTTTTTATATGCACATATATATTGAACTCATCTTTCGTATATGCACAAATTCCATATATGAACATATACATGAAAGCCATCTTCCATATATGCTTCCATCCTAACAAATTATATGTTATAGATTTGTGTCTAGATTGGTAATTAGACTTAATGAGAGAACTTGTTGTTTTCCTTTTTGGCATCACATGCTTTTGTATTGTCATTATAGGTTATTCATGTTGTTTGGAGCTTCAATAAGGGAATTGTAATCCCTAAACTAAGATCAACTTATTCTCTATAAGCTATGAAACAACAATGGAGACCATATGTCATGAAGGGCAGAATGGACAAGTCCTTGCTCTGTGTTTTATGTTTTCTACTATTAAGGACCTAAAGGAGTAGAAATAGTCATAATATCAGGAGGGATAACACCATTGGGTGCCTTAGAAAACTCCAATGAGTCTAAGTGTTTATAGAACCACCATTGTCAGGGCAGGTTACAACTCCTTTGTGAATGGAACATAGTGCAAGAAGAGCGTAAAGTCTTATCAAAAACATTAGATACATGAAGTAGGGCACTCAATAATGAGGAGTTTGGGTAGTGGGGTAAGGCTAACCAACCTGTAAGATCTATTGTGAAGGCTCTTCCCTAAGTGCATGAAGCGGGGAATTCATTAATGAGGAGCTAGGGTAACCAACTTGCAAAATCCACCTCAAATGCTATTCCTCGGATGCATGAAGCAGGGTGCTCGATAATGAGGAGCTAGGGTAATGGATTCAGGGTCACTAGACCATAAGATCTATCTCATAGGTTATTCCGTAGAGTTATGTATATGTACTTGCATATCTATATTCATGTAACCCTAGGAGTTTTTTTTGATATTTGTCATTTACTATGATTTGAACTGTATTTGGTATAAGAAGTAGTCATCCTCGAGATTCTTGCACTAGTGTAAGTCTAATCCTTACACCAGTTTGAGAGGATCATTAGATGAGGAATTTTGGCTGGAAGTCAATGTGAGTTATCGAGATAAGGTATTCGTGGAAATCAAGGAAGAAAATGTGTACTTTTCACTCCTAGCCTCTAGCAGAGCAACTGTAGTTTTGGTTTTCTCATACTATAAATAGTCCTCGATAAAACAAAGTATGAGAGAATTAGTAATGTTTGTTGGAGAGATATATTGTTAGGAACCTTTTAGTAACTATCTTTATTTTTGTTTTGTGAGAGATGACTCAATGTGGCCAACTATTTTCTGTGAATATGTATAAATATTGAGGCATAGGAAGATATAGGTTAGTGATAATGTTGGTTACTATGTATTCTTTTGTGTCAAAGACTTATATCGTGTGGATCTCCTCTGGAGTTGGATAATTCTATATTCAATGAATTAAGCATATAATTTTATCACTAAAAATGAGATTTAAAGTCAGGTTCAAATAATCTTTGTGTTGAATCTTGTGAATGATTTCCTGCACTTTATAAGTTAATCTCTTTTTCTTTATAGGGAAATGAGATGGCTAGCTAGGGTCCATCCAACCCAGCTCATTCTCCCTTAGAAATTATATTTTTTGTATTTATTATGTTTAATATGTTTGTGTGAGTTGTGTTTAATGATTATTACGTGAACTGTTATGAAACCCTGGCTGATTGTGATTCATATAAGGTTTTTAATCTTGAAATGAGTGATATTAGTCTAGATCTAGAAAGTCGGTGTGAGTGTTTTGAAGGATTATTATAATGTTGCATTTTACCTTTGGATCATTTTCTAAGAGGGATTCCAACCCTAAGTAGTTAGTCTTGTTTTACTCTCTCATTATAAGAATTGTCAACAATGAAAATAGGACTCGAGAGTTGAAGTTGCGACTAAGAAACCCTAGCAAACTTTAGATTCAATTTATACTTGTGAATTTTGATTATTTCTTGTATTGAAGAGTTTGGTGATATACTTTGGGACCTGGGTAATCGAACCATTATTACAAGTTTGTGGCGAGCATACCCTGCTTGCTCAAGCCCGGACCTATGGAAAACCTTTAAAGGTTAGTTTGTTGAGAATATTCTATGTTCATCATTGATTTGGTTTCATTCCATTTAAAAATGAGTCTAGATCTTAAGAGAGCTTGACCAATGAACTTGATGTCTTGTACCTCTATGGTGTAGGAACAGAGTCCTTGGGGTAACTTTTGAATATTGAATGATTTCAAGTCATAGAGTCCTTTTCTATTTAGCCACAAAGCAAGGAATGTTTGTATTGTATAGTGAGTCAAGCATTATATTGTATGATTAGATTAGTTAGTCTAACATAGGTTGTTCATTTCTTATATCATTATATGCACAGGTGCGAAAAGTCTCTTTAATAATAGTTCACTGTTGATTTGTTTTTTAATCTTAGCATGAGATTTGATTCAGGCTTTGAAAAAAATTATTTTATAAGCTCATTTGAAAGGAGTATTAGTTTATGAATTGAGAACATTTATTTGGGTTATACTTTGAATGAACTAGAGTAGATGTTTTATTTCCCATGAAGTGTGGAAGTGATTGATGATTTAAAGTAGTGCAGGAATGGGTTAATCAAAAAGTTTGCTTCAGCAGAGGAATAGTTTGGTTTGATATAGGAATAGTTTGATGTTTTACATGTCTCCTTTATGTTCTATTTTGAATCAATATTGAATCCCGAGTTTATTTTTTGACAAATACATCTAATTTAAATTCTTCATTTTCATCCAAAATGAATCCCAACATCCAGAGTGATGTCGGTGTTGCTATGCGAGTAGTGGAGGAATGTGATTAAGAGGTTTTTCATTATGATTTTCATTCCTAAATTTGGAAGGATTGATTATTTGGATAGAGATAGGATTTGAAGAATATGAAAGGTTCCTTTGGCATACATTTTGTTATGCCTCAAAGTATAAAAGACCTTGGTTGGAGAGATAAGTGTTGTGGATTAAAAGTACAATTTTAATGACCAAGACATATCTATGGAAGCTATATATGGAAGATCACTTATGTATATGTGCAACTTTTGTATATGCACATATATATGGAACTCATCTTCCATATATGCGTAGCTTCCTTATATGTACATATACACGGAGGCCATCTTTCATATATGGACACTTCCATATCTATGTGCATTTACAAAAGTCATCGCTTCCATATATATGTACTGTTATGAACCAGCTCAAGAAAAGATAGAAAATATAGATCAACGCCTTAGCATTCAGCCTCTTCAAGGGGGCAACCTCCTTTACATTACATAAATGAACAATTCTTCGATGATACAAATGAAAAGACCTCCTTTCTATATATAGGAGTCTAAGGCGTCATAACATAATCAGAGCTGACATAAAAAATAATAATGTAAGGGCACAATAATAATAATAGTGGGCTTCTATGGGGCACAATAGTAACAATATGGGCCACTACATGGGTACATCAATATAATAAGTGGGTTGTACTATAACAATAAGGGGTTACACTAGTAGTATAGGGGCCTAACATGCCCCTCTCCTTCAAAAAGCATTGTCCTCAATGCTTGAGTAGTTCTTGATGCTTATGTATAAAATTCTTGTGTTCCCATGTGGAATCTTCAGCTGGTAAGTTCCTCCACCTAATGAGATACTCTAAAATTGATCAATTTCGTAGCTATCGAGTTCTTGTTTCTGTGACTTCTCTAGGTTCCAATATGATTTTTCCTTCCTCTTCAATTTCTGGCAATAATGTGTGAATTGGGATCTTTTGCAACTTTTGAATAAGTGGCCATAGTTCTTTGTCCTTCTTTCATTCATCCCTTGCTTCATTTATCCAATCTAGTTGGATAATAGAAATAGCACAAAACAATGCTTCCGCATCCTCATCCTTGAAGAGTCTTCCCATTTGGTATGGTCGCCATTTTTTAAGTGCATGTAGTATTACCAACATTTTCTTCTCATAATTAGCTTGCTTGAGATGTAGCAGTAAAAATACCCAATCACCTACATCAAAACATTTTTCACTACGATGTTGATCTACCTATTGTTTCATTTGATTTTGCACCGAAGTGG
>APFE030835963.1:0-22500 GCA_000404065.3 Pinus taeda | reverse complement strand
GGAAGAATCACTCATATGCTTATGAGGACTGTTGAACCACCAAGAGCTGCCTTAGAACTCTGATGCTTGACTCACTATTGAACCACGTGCATAGGTGCT
This sequence comes from Pinus taeda, assembly GCA_000404065.3. Lineage (NCBI taxonomy): Eukaryota > Viridiplantae > Streptophyta > Pinopsida > Pinales > Pinaceae > Pinus > Pinus taeda. The sequence continues at coordinate 22,401 of APFE030835963.1, read as the reverse complement.
TGTGAGGACTATTAAACCACCAAGAGTTTCCTCAGAATGAAAGCTCTGGTGATTGAATCAAAGATGAACCACTTGGAGAAGTGATTTCCTTGCCCATTAAAAGCTTACCATTGTTGAAACTTCCTAAAAGTCTCTCTCTTCTCCTGAAAGCGAGTTGAAGTTCTCTGCATAATGGAACAATCGTATAATTGTGTTTCTATAAGAAGGGCATGAGTTATAAGGAGCTTAGTTGGTGGATGAAGGTGGGGTTATAAAATTTTTATACTTTCTTCTTGTATGTAAGATGTTTGTGACATACCAATAAATAATAAGGTAACCCATACTTTCTTAAGATGTAAAGGTTGAAGATTAAAACGGATTGTTCCAGTTATTTATAACTCCCCACATTCCAATTATTTATAACTCTGTTTACATATATGTATGTATAGGAAAATTATTTGGTACTCCCTGTCTATATGTGTGTGTGTGTGTGTGTGTGTATAATTGTTTGCCAATATAAGGCATAGATGAACCATTTAAGATACATTCGAAAATCCTATTACACTCTAGCAAATTTAAAAATACTTTTGACATTTCTATTACACTCTAGCAAATTTTAAGTTACTTTTAGTATTTTCAAATTGGATTTCCTTATCACATCCATTTTAATCTTTTAATTATTTTTAAAAATTAGTAAATCACGGGGAAATTGATTTTAGGTACAAATGTTCTATGTTAATAATAGTATTAGTTAATTTTAATATAAACATTATGAGATAAAATTTAATTTCTGTTATTAAATATTTTTTTGAAATCTAAGGAAAAAATACATTGACATCAATTTTAGAGCATGTCATTTAGAATGATATACCTCTTATATTTATTATTTCTCTATGATATAATATTTAATAAATCATAAAATCTGACTTGAGCGGTAAATATAAAGAAAGAACACCTTTTTCATTAACCATATTATGAGAATGTAAGATAACCTAAACTTATTTTTCATGTATATGCAATTTGAAACTCTAACCACCTATCCATTTTTTTTAATAAAATAAATTCACAATTTTAATAAAAAAAATAATATTTTTCAATTTATATAGCCCATATCATGCTTCCCGTGTAAATTTTGAGTAGATTGTAATCACTGATTTATTAAAAAATATTTATTATAACTTCTAACTCATTCAAAATATATTTTTAAAATATATATTTACATACACTGAATAGATGTGAGTACATGTGATTAACTACGTCTGAGAGGGAAAGTCTAACCGGTGAACCATGCTGGAGCCTGTGCGGTGTTGTCCCGGAAAAAACCCGATGAGTCGATGGTATGTATGAGTATACATGGTCTTTTGATAACATCATAATGCATGGTCTTCCATATTTACCAATAAAATAGGGGTACAAAGAATCCAACGCCATCTTCATGATACAATCTTTTAGTTTAATAGAAACCACGCAGAAAAGTAACGTCCAACTGTTAAAGTGAGATAACCAACAAGTTGTTACATACAACCGAGGCATGTGAAAATCGATGGTGAAATCTGCCATCTTCCTTTCACATAGAGAACGTTTAGCAATGGTAAAAAGCAATATATGTAAGACAATAAAGTTTGAGGTGCCATCGCTCAGACTTAGCATGTAAATATGGATGTATGCGTGTCGAAATGCTTACGGATTAAAGTTCCTTTGAATGTTTTTATCACTACTACAATATATAAGGATAGGTTTTATAAATATACAAATAATGTTTTACTAATATACATATATTAGTGTAATTAATTATGTATAAAAAGATTATGATCAATTTTAATTTAAAAAAATATAAATGAATATTGTAAATATATTTATTTAATTGATGATGTATAAAAAAATTATAAGTCAATTTTAAACTTTAAAAAATAATAATGAATATTATAAATAATAATGAGAAATTTAGTGTGAACATACTTATTAAAATTAGAATAATTTTAGATCTCTAAAAAATTGGTTAGTGGGAGCCACAAATCTAATTTTTTAAATTTATTAAAAATAATGGACCATTTTACTAAGAAAATTTGATTATATATAAATAAATGTTATAAATAATAATGAGGAACTCATTATGATTAGAATTGGAATAATTTCAAAGCTCTAGGAAATTGTTGGGGGAAGCCACATGACACAAATCTAAATTTATTAATTTATGAAAGATCAATACAATCTCATAAACTCTTTAATACACTACCTTAATTGATCAACATTAAAACTAAACATATGTTAATGATATTCAGTTTAAAATCTGTGTAAGTCATCAATTATTAAGAAACAAAAATCTTCCTGTATAAGAACTAACCAGGGTGTCCTAAGGCATTTAATACGCCCTATAACATTCATTATACCATTCATTAAACCAGACATGAGAATGATATGCATCAAGAAGCCTCATCTGAGATGTGACGGCTTGTTGGGACTGGCGGAGGGACCTGCCCTCAATGAGAATCGACGCCTGCTTAATCTATAAACGACAGCGGCTTACTGCGTACTTTTGAAACTCAATACTCTCCCATCATCCAAGCGCCCGTGGGACACTCGTTTGAATTTGCAAACCCTGCCATTCATATTCTAACCCGGATTGAAATTTGAAAATGAATCCGCACCATTCAAATTATTGTAAGCTGATTTGAAATTTGAAATTGTCCCAGAATGAAGGCCCAGGCCCTCCGCCGCAGATCCCTCTGGCCATACATGTCCAGTAAGAAAATGATGGAGATCAACTCGGAGAACGCCATAATGGAGAAATTGAGAAAGAGAGTCGAGACTGACAAAAATGATAAATCGATGAAGAATCTAGGGATGCTCTTGTATGAAGTCGCTATGATTACCTCGCTGTCCAACGTAGAGGAGCCAAACACATTCGTTGCCAGAATTCACAGGATGCTCAAACTTGGCCTAAGCATCGAGGACGAATCCAACAAACATCAAGGGCTACTACTAATCAACTCCATGAGATAGCCCGTGTAATGGTCTCAAATGATATTGGTTTTCCAACTTACGCTCATTAGTTAACATGCATGAAATAATTGCAACTTAAATTCATTAGTTAACATGTTCAAAATAATTGAACGAATGGTTATCTTGGTTGAAATTAAAATTGAAATTATCTTGTGCTCGACAAAGTTTTATGAGGGTTTTTTCCCTTTTTTAATGGTTAATTTTAAATACATGGAGCTGGATGTTGCCATAAATGTTTTATATTTAATTCAGTTAATGAAAGAAAGTTACTATTTTGCAGTTATTTTACATATAAATCATATTATAGGGTGTGTATGTGTAGAAAAATATTTTGTTTCAAATGTATCTTCGAAATGAATACCCATTACCATATCCCCTTGAAAATGACATGAAAATGACATTAATCAACTTTGGCTTTAGGTCTTCAAAACGAGGAAAAAATCGTTACCATAAATATTGGTAATATAATAATCTTTTGGCGAAATTATCAATAAATTCAAAATTGTTGATATTTCATATTGGGTTAATTTGGTGGCAGGGTGCAAGACAGAATAATCATGGAAAAACCTATCTGATACTCGTTAACTATTTCCTTCTCTTCTTTTGTGGTCCGATCGTCATAATGAATATTAATTTCTTTTGTTTGATACACACATTGTAACTAGCAGTGAGACGATGCCATTTTCAGTAACCGAAGAGCAATACATGTAACTCGAAGCATTGTCACTATTAAATTCACACAAAATATGAAAAATTTAGCTGCAGATTTTTGTGTAAGGTAAGAAAATTAAAGCATTGGGTGGAAGGAATTCATAATTAATCATGAAAATTCTAGCAAGCGAATTTTTTTATAAAGTAAGAAAATTAGAGTATTGAATTGAAGGAATTCACAATTAATTACTTAGTGTCAATCTTTCTCTTCATGAATTTTTTTTTTATAGAAAATTTGTTAATAGCATGGTCATAACAAAAGAGTTTTAAAACTATTTATTCTTGTTTGCAGTTTTAGGACCAAAAAGAAATATTGAGTAAAGAGAAATTAAATTTTTTAAGTAAAATAAATATTTAATATTTTGAAATTATTTTTAATAAAAAGAAAATATTTTGAGCAAAATAAATATAATTAAATTCCAGCGAAAAAAGCATATTAAAAAGGAAAATTTATGTATTTTAGATTTTTAAAAAACAATTGTATTGCTACTTATTTTATGACGGAAGAGCATCGAGATTTAGGCAGCAATGTGATTGTATGTTTACATGTCGTGGCTAACATGAGCTGAATTTCATTGACTTGAGTGGTCAAAATCAATTTTAATAGAGAGAATTGGATCTCTCGAACTTATTTGTTACTTCAATTATGGTAATAATTAAATCATTGTATTATTTTCAGAATAGGAGATAAGTTGTTAGAATAAATGTGTATCAGAGTTTGAGAATAGGGATTTAATAGTTGAGCTGATAAAAATAGAGATTGAGTAGTCAATGCAGTTAGGATATGATTTGATCTATAAAAGAGAATAAATGTAATGATAGAGAATTCGATGGAATAGAAGAGGGAGTAAGCGAAATATTGAGGAAGAGATAGGGTTTGTAAGGAAACATAGGTCAAACAAATTGTTCTAATCCAGCTAAGAGGGCTAAGACTTTGTAATTTTTGTATTATTGAGTAATTGATTAAGTGTGGTGTTGCCTGTTATTCCTGGTGCAGAGTTTCTCTTGAACCTACGTATCGGAGTTTTGTACCCTAATCAGGTATTATTTCCATTTATGTGTTTATTATGAATTACAGTCAATTAGCATTAAGGGTTAATATCGAGATTAGGTGCTAAATCTTATCAAGCACATTTATTAAAGGTTTTGTATTAAACATGTGAGAAGTATTGGAAAGAAATAAGTGGTATATCACGTGGAAAATAAATGGGAAATGGTATTTCTCCAAATTGCACGATTAACCTAAGCTGGTGACAGGTCGCAAGGAAAAACCACTTTTTTCATCGGTTCTCAACCTCATATCTGTCATGCAAGAATTCACGCAAGATGGTGCGATAATCGTTGTATCTAACGGGACAGATCGACGGTGGAGATCATTTAGTTAGTTGGCGCGTGATAAGACGCAATATTTGTCGGATCTGAAGAAGTCATATTAACGGTGGAGATTGAAGCGCTCAGGGAGTAAGAAGTCAAAGTAGGATTGACGGTGATTGGTGAGCTTAGCGGGATTCTCGGGAGGAAATACATGTACATTATCTTATTAACGTGCAACTGATTAGTTGTTAAGTGAACCATTAATCTAAATTCTAGACTGCCACATCAATTTTGGTAAGTGTCCACATCATTTGGTATCAGAGCAAGTATTAAGTCTACTAGAGTAAACATGCCACCTAGGAGAGGAGCTCGCCTAGGTGGGGGAAGATCTATAGCGAATGAAGTTTTGCTGAAAGAGATTCGAAATTTGCGCACAAGGATGGAGACAACGTTTGCGATTTCAAATTCCCTCTGCTCGTCAAATGAAAATTTCATGGTGTTTTTACATTTTACATGCCCTTCACTTTATGTTTTATGCCAATAAAACACCTTTCATACTAATAGACTAAACTAGTAGCATTGGATCTTCTCGCATTTAACTCCTCTATGTAATAATCAAGAAATAATTCTATCTCTGTTCATAAAGCTTCAAAATAGAATCATATAATTTTCACATAGATGCTAGTGACCAGTGTATAATATCCGCATTGTGAGCATGGTCATCCAAGCCTCCAATGTGAGTATAATACTAATCATCTTACACTGTATGATGTTGACAATATAGTGAAATTATGGTAATTTACTATAAATAAAAACTACTAGCATTTATTCATACTTAACACAACATTCTTTAAACCAAATTATCAAAATTGTGCTTATAATTGCAAACTTTCAGACTTCACATAGATATATCAATCTCTAACAAAAACAAATCGCTGAAATATCAACAGGTGATCCCCACTTTGGACAATCTTCAAGTAGCAGAAAACTTGAAAACAAATATGGACAGTGTGGACTTTTAATTAACCATTCAATTATAAAGTTTCACCATTAAAGCAAAAGGATTGAACAATTACAAATCCAAGCCTCCAATGTGAGTATAATACTAATCATCTTACACTGTATGATGTCGAAAATATAATGAAATTATGGTAATTTACTATAAATAAAAACTACTAGCATTTATTCATGCTTAACACAACATTCTTTAAACCAAATTATAAAGTTGTGCTTATAATTGCAAACTTTCAGACTTCACATAGATATATCAATCTCTAACAAAAACAAATGGCTGAAATATCAACAGGTCATCCTCACTTTGGACAATCTTCAAGTAGCAGAAAACTTGAAAACAAATATGGACAGTGTGGACTTTTAGTTAACCATTCAATTATAAAGTTTCACCATTAAAGCAACAGGATTGAACAATTACAAATCATTCTCGTAAATTTATTTTTGGGTTGACAATTGGATTATCATGAATGATGCTACAACATTAATTTAGGAATTTTTTTTTACATAAATCAAGACTAAAGTTCAATTCATAAATGATTTGACTCATAAATTCTTCTCATGCGTGTACAAACCAGATTGAAGCGATTTTCCTCATAAACTCCGAAACAAAGAAGGGAAAATTATAATCACTAACCTTTTTAATTCTTCTAAAAAGGCTCAGAAAATTCAAATCATGCACATTTTCATTTTTCTGTAATATTTTATGTAATCACACACATTTTTCATTTTCTATGATATTTTATGTAGTTTTAACATTAACAACACATATGCAACAATGTACAGAGGACAAAATGTTCAAACATTTGTCAACTCGGAAACACTATTATTAACATATTCTAGTCTATGTATATACATACCCGGAAACATTATTTTTAACATATTCTGGTCTATACATATATTATATATGAAATTTTTCAATCTCCCGTCATTGATAGACTCGAATTCTAGTTTTATTACAATTTCCAGATCCAAAATCAGTTGGGTTAAAATAAAAAGAAAAAGAAAATTTGTCTATTCCAATTTTGAGAATTCAAAATCTTCAACTTTCCATTCCAGAAAACTGCCAAATAACATTAAACCTTTTGTCCACTGTAATTTTGAAAATTCAAAATCCTCAACTTCCAAAAATTACCAAATAACATAAAACCATAAAACACATAATAGATTAGAATACATAAATAAAATATACACCTTTTTATTCTTGAATTTGAGTGTTTATCAGGCTACCAACCTGAGTTTGAGTTGCTCCCCAATATCACGACTTAATTTACTTCAAAATTTCTTTAGGGGCTCCCTAAGCTGGGTGGAAGAAATCATGCTTTAATTTACTTCAAAATTTCTTCAGGGACTATATACCATATCAAATTTTACATAACTTGTAAGTAATTTTCAGGGTTTACAACAAATAAAGAGTACATACCCCATAGGCTAATACCACCAGTCTAACAGTTTTGAACGAGGAAGAGTGCCTTTTTCAGGCTAACAAATTCTACACTGCAGTAGGGTAAAAACAAATTCAAAAGCAACCACGCCTTAATTTACTTAAAATTTCCTGAGGGTTTGTATATCATAACAAATTTTACATAACTTGTAAGTATTTTTGAGGTTTTACAATAAACTAATGACATAAGTAAATAAATAGTACATACCTCATAGGCTGATATAGTACATACCTCATAGGCTGATATGACCAGTCTAGTAGTTTTGAACGAGAAAGCATGCCATATTCAAAGGCTAACAAATTCAATCACCAGTCTAGCAGTTTTGAACGAGAAAGCATGCCATATTCAGAGGCTAACAAATTCAACACTACAGTAGGATAAAAACAAAATCAAAAGAAACCACCCCTTAATTTACTTCAAAATTTCCCCAGGGATGTATAACATAGCAAATTTTACATAACTTAGAAGTATTTTTTACGTTTTACAATAAACTAAGTGAAAAGTGAATAAAGAGTACATACCTCATAGACTGATACCACCACTCTAAAAGTTTTTAAGCATGCCATATTCAAAGGCTAACAAACTCAACACTGCAGTAAGGTAAAAACAAATTTAACAATGCAGTAGGGTAAATTAAAAGATTGCAAGGATGTTATTGCTTTTCCCAATTAGTAAGAAAAAGCAATCACAGAGGAAAATTAAGACCATAAAACACGTAATTCATCAAACAACATATGGTTAGATGCCAAAGGCCAATGTGGTAACTGACCCTGGTAAATTCTAAAGGCGAAAGTGGTAACTATACCCTGGTAAATTCTAAAGTTCTTTTGCAAGAGAGTGAAATCCAATGCTAGTAAATAGGTTGTTAAATTATGTTATCAACAGAGAGATTTTGAAATAATATAGCACACTAGCCAGCTGTGGCACGTGCCATAGCCCTGTTGTCCCCATTACCCAATGCCCATAATGTTCTATTAATTCTCAATATAAAAATATAGCATACTAGCCATAGTCCTGTCATAGTCGGACTCCATAGGTACAGAGCAATCCGATTGGATCACCCATGATTAGATTTTTGTAAACTCAATCTTAGTTATAACAAATAATTTTAGGAATTAGTAAATTCCGGTATAGTAGATTTTTAAGGTTTGAATTTTTAACTAAACGTCAAAATGACGGGACCCCAATATATTTGCAGTTGTCTATAATGCGACTTTTTGAAAGCCTTTCTAGCGGGTTTTTCTTGTCAAAATCCGGTAGCGATTTATTGGAATCGCAAGTTTGATAGCTAGTTTCTACACAATCAAAGCATCCCAGGGGTTTTTCAGGGTGCTGAATCCAAATATGCAGTTAAAAAACCATTTTAACTACAACAAATCAAGATTTAACTTCAATTTCTTCCACGGGATTCCCTTACCGGAATCTCCAAAAAATCACATTATAGACAACTCCAATATATTTTAGAAGTCAGATTTGACATGCAAAAATGTTCACAACCATAAATTACATGCTGAAACTTAAAATACGACGTCAATTTGCAGGCCTGTAGTTGGCTTATTAAGTTTCGTCATCGAACTCCGCAATTTGGAAACGTGAAAATTTCGTTGAATTCAATTAATAAAAAATGTATGGCAAGTAGACGATCTCATCAATATAGAAATAAAAACGACAGGTTAGCTTATCTGTTGCCTTGCTTCACAGTTAAGTTACCTCGAGTCATGGATGGTGACCTCGGAGGATTATTATTCGTATAAATGGCTAGAAATCACGGCATAAAATTTTGGGTGGGGGTACAACGAAATACTAAATGATTAGAATTGAAATATATATAATATAATGTAAATTCAATACCTTAAATTTATAATTTAATAATTATTAATAAAATTAAAAAAAATAATTAAAAATACAGAAAAATTAAATAAATATATTTTAAAATTAAACTCAATAAATGTATATATATTTCATTTTTATTTTATATTAATTCATAATTTATTATTATTATTATCAATAAGTAGGAATTTCATTAGATGTAAGTTTTTACGTTTTTTCCTATCCATTTTAATTTTAGATATAATGAAATTAAAAAATAAAAAGGTGTGGTTTACAGTGCCTATATTATTGGTGAATAATATTCATTTTGTTACATAGTATTTAATGTTGTGGTATGTGGTATATAAATTATCGCCATTTGTCGTAGCATTAAATATTGTTTAGCAGTGTGGATATGATCATCTTTATTATTTTTGAGTGTATTTTCGTTTTAATGACATTTTAAGAAATTATCATGTTCAATTTCAAGTTAAATGTTGAACTCATATTAATACATTAATGAGTGTGCTATTGAAGAGTTGGAGTTGTTAAGGGGATACATTCATCCAGGTGGATATTGGTGGGCACCTGCCTATTCCACTTGGACCCCGACATTGTTTCTTATGAGTTTCCTATTTTTCAGCATTATTTCCTCTTTCAGTAGTTTTTATTTTTCGCAATTTTTGGGCCTTGAACTTCGGGAGCCATTTTTAGGCCCTAAATCACGCTTTCTAGGGAATGAGCAAACGTCAAATGTTGCAGTTGAAAGTTTTTGTCCTCGGATAGACCTTTCTAATGGACTAATGTGTGCACCAAACAAAGATCGTATACCAAAGTTACGACCTTAGGAAGTTTACGTTATAATTATCCCCATCGCCGTAAGCTTTCGTACTTCATCTCATAGGCTTAGGTTTTTGGAAGTTTATAGTTTCTCATTGTTTCTTCATGATAAAAAGACCTCTAAGCCTCATTGTAACACAATGAAAAATGCATGTAGTTATCACATATATTCTCAAAGATAAGTTGCCATTATCCGAAATAGTTTTCTTTCATTCTGCATGTAATTTTCAACATTTTATATTTATGAATTAAAGTTTAGTTTCACCATATCTCTGTGTCTTTGTTTTAAATATGTTTTTTTTTCGTTTGTTCATAAATCTGGATCATACTTATGCATTAAGTATTGTATGTTTTACATTGGATTGATGTTCTTTGGTTTCTGTTGTCATTAGAGTGTAAATTTGATGGTCACTCTTAAACATTTTTATTGTTAAGGGGTTTTATGCATTAAATGTTTATAATTTTAGTTGGTTGAAGTTCTATAGGTTCGATTGTAACTTAAAAGCAAGCTCTCTAGGTTCTATTGTAACAAAAAATTTACTAGATCAATTTCTATATCTTTATGCAATACTTGTACCAAACCTGCCATTTTTCAAAATCCCCCAATCTACCTTACAACCCACTAGTTGGAGGTCCTATAAATTCATAGGTAGTACATGAAGTGGATGTTGCACATAGTGTTGTCATTGATGAAAGCAAGTGTCATTGTTGTAAAAGGGAATTCCTAAGAAACAAACAATATCATCTATAAAGCAATATCATAGCTTGATCTCTTGCATCCCCTCATCAAGCGAATTCAAATATGTTTGAAGTTTATTGAGCTTTTGATGAAGTTATGATGTCTTAATGAGCCTATCGATAGTATGGTTGGATAGTCCTCATCAAGACATTTCCAATGGTTTATCACACTCTAAAAAACTCATCCTAGATGACAAGTTATGACTATTTGAAAAACAACAATAGTAGAGGACCCAAATTATGGGGCAAAAACCCAAATCAATAGATTTGTTTAAAAGTGTGCCTCTTAAGGGCAAATCTATGAGTTATTTATATGATCGATGGTAAATAGTGGTGAAAAGTGCATGAAATTTAACAAAATTAAATTTTGACCATGTCTGCTCAAGTTGAATGAATCTGACATACATATGAGAAATTGAATGATGACTATATTATTAATGTGTCCAAAGTTTATTTAGTGGTACTGGCCTATCCCACAATGACATGTGGAGCCTCTTATGGGCATCCATGTGGCATGATTATGTCATGCTAACATCCACATGCTAAGGACCATTGAGCCCCCAGGAGTAGGTCATGAGGCATGGTCATATGGACTCTTAAATGTTCAGCCCAAAAATCCAGGGCGAAAGTTAGCGCAATGTCATGGTTCGAATGTTCATATGGTTGGCTTATGGTTGAAACTCCATATTTGGTGGCATATGGTTGGCTCCCATGAGTTTCAGTCCACCAAATACAAATATTAATGCACATGCCTTGAAAGAGAATGGTATGAACTCGTGCAAGAGTAATGGAAATCATTACATGTTTAGTGATTCACTAGAAGAAAAAGTGACATTGTTGAGGGGCGAAAAATGTCACCATAAGCTCATGGTGACGGTCAAAAGAGGCTTCGTCACTAAAAATTGAACGTCACCAAAGGTGGCATCACCAAAAGTATAGACGTTGTAGTGACATTCAAAGTCTGTCACCAATAATAATTTATAATGGTGGATAGCGACTGTCACCATTTCAAATGAACAATGGTGATGGACCATAACATCCTTCACCAAAAACTGAACATCACCAAAGGTGGCATCGCCAAAAGTATAGGTGTTTTAGTGACATTCAAAGTCCGTCACCAATAATGATTTATAATGATGGATAGCAACCGTCACCATTTCATATGAGCAATGGTAATGAACCATAGCTTCGATCACCAAAAGCTAAATGCCACCAAAGGTGGTGTCGCCAAAAGTATAGGGGTTATGGTGACATTCAAGGTCCATCACAAATATTGATTATCGTGATGGATAGTGACTGTTACTATTTCATATGAACAACAATGATTTATTGTGAAGGATCTTTCATGGTCATCACTATTGGTGCATATATATGGTGACGTTTGTTGGCTGTCATCAAAAGGCACATTTCCAGAAGTATTGGTGTTGTGGTGACATTCAAGGTCCGTCACGAATAATGACTATAATGACAGACATCGACTGTCACAATTTAATATTAGCAACAATGATTTATCGTTATGGACCTTTGAGGGTCATCACTATTGATGTGTATATATGGTAGTGTTCGTTAACCGTCACCATTTCATATTTTAATGAGGGTCGAAAAATGTCACCAAAGCTCATTGGTGATGGCCAAAAGAGCTTCCGTCACCAAAAATTGATCATCGCCATTCCATATGGATGTTAGGGCATGATGGAATCAAACCACCAACCTCCTACTTGTAAAGCAGGTGCTCTCCCATTGAGCTACCACCCTTTCAATAAATAGACTTCTAAAAATTGGACCTTGAAACCTCATAACTTGTAAATTCTACAACTGAAAAAGTGGCATAGAATTGAATGTTATCAACCATGTCAAGTAATTGGCATCCAGTGACTCATTAGAAATATAGGCCATGCATATTGGATCAGTGAAATAATTGATCTGATAAGGCTTAAAATCAAACATATGACTTATAGCTAAGAAATGCTAATAAATGACTTACAGCTAAGACATGAGGCTCCCTTTCATCCTTGCAGTTAGATAACTCTTCCTTTCATCACAAATAATGAAACGCTTTTCTGGTACTAGGTAGAAGTGGCATTATAATAGTAACCTCTGATAGAATCTATGTCCACAACTACTTCTCAAGATCCACTCCATTACCAACATTTGCGCCTAGATAAGATACATGAAAAAACCATCATCAAGAAAATGAAATTTACATCCTTGTAAAAAAAATGGGAGGAAAAAAATAATACACAAATTGAAATAGAGTGTAGGACAATGCATTCCTGCAACATGATTATATTGTCATGAACAATAAAAATTGAAATAAGGAGAAACATAATTTTAGCCACAGTTTGACAATCATTTCCTTTCGCATATTCTATGAGCAATTGATGAAAAGAGTCAGCTAAATCTTGTCAACATTGGGATTATGGTCAAACATAAAGAACCTTCCAACATAAATGTCATTCTAAACACAAGTGTCTATATCATCAATAGGAAAATGAAATCTACATCCTTTTAAAAAAAAGGGAGGAAAAAAATATTACACAAATTGGAACAAAATGTAGGACAACTCATTCCTGCAACGTGATTATCTTTTGATGAACAATAAAAAATGAAATCAGGAGAAACATAATTTTAGGCACTATTTGACAATCGTTTCCTTTTGCATATTCTATGAGCAATTGATTAAAATAGTCAACTAAAGCTTGTCAACATCAGGATTATAGTCAAACATAAAGCACTGCTCCAATAGAAATATAATCCTAAACATAAGTGTCTATACATATAAGTATTTACTATTTATTGAGGACTGTGTATTATGAAAATCTGGAAGTCAAATATTTGAAATAACACCATTTATGGTACCAATGTCTTACCATTATATGTTGAGAATTTATTGAAATCCATTAAGGAATTTCTTCAAATTTCAAACAATTAACATATAGCCTAAAAAGGGTTAGATTTGAAAAGGAGATAACCCGAAGCTGTAGAGTATATATCTCACATTTATATATCCTAATTTCCAGATATTAAAATGACACTTTTTACCATACTATTGTGAATTCAACCCAAACTACTAGATGAAAAATATTGATGGTTGTTATGCTAATATAGAAGTTGTTTACATGCATTTATTTAAACAAATAGCTTGCAATCTCAAACATATCTAGGAATGCACACAATGCATTACATTTTTAGAGTTGGTGTGTGAACAATGTCATAAAAATAATTCTAGCTATAGAACAAGAATTTCAAGCTTGCCTCTATTGTATGATATGGACATTTTTCCTTCAAATAGAGTTATGAGACACAAAATTGTTGACACCTAATCATCAGGATTGGATGAATAAATATAATTGATGTAAATAAATACTAATAAATATGAACAATCATTGGGAGATGAAGTGAACAGTCTCCCTCATGTACATAATAAAGACCAACCTAAAGGAATAATATGAATTTAATTTTGTGGAGCTACTACCCGGCCTGACATGGTATCAGATCCAAGTTCCTAAAATTAGTTGTAACTCCTTGTCTGTGATCTTTGCGTTCCCTGGGATGTGCATAATTGGCCTCTCTACACTCTTTGGGATCTCTGCCATAATCATTGTCTGTGCCATATTCCCTCCTAACAGTTGGCAGGATTTTTCTGTATGGTCGTAACTTTTTCTTTACCCACTTCCATCTCTCAGTTTTCTAGAACTGGAGCAGGTTGGGGTTTGCATTTACATTTTTGCTCAAGTTACTTTGATTACAGTCGAAGGGATTCATTGTATTTTTGATGGTGCACCATTACCATACCTGTTATCTTTAATGTTGTCCGTTTACACCAATCTAGTCTGGTATTAATGCAAAGGGGATTTGTGTTTAGAATTTAGGCTTATTCATTTGTCTATGTCTGTCTAGGAGTCGCCCATTGGACTCTGAGAATGTGGTCTTCACAACCATAGCCATTGAGCTTATTAATAGCCCTTTGTGCGTCCTCCCTGTTGGCAAAATTGACAAAAACAAAACACCCTGTCAGTGTAGCAGAAGTGTGAAAATACTTCTGTCAAAGTCTTCTCTTTGTCTGAGAAACTCCTTAGGTGTTAAAATTCCTTCAAGCCCGGTATCCTTTACAAATACTTGTGCTGCTTCTAATGCTTTCATGCCAATCATTTTGGACTTCAAAAACCAGTCGAAGTGTTTCCCATATCTCTTAAGAATGCGCGCCTGGACAATAGTATAAAACTTTTCTGTATTGAGCAATAAACCATCCATATTGGAGATAATGTAGGTAATGCATTTGTATTTCGGGGTTGCCAAATTTCCCATCGTTGTGTCAATGCAGCTTGTTGTGAGTGTGTTGTTGAAGTGTGAGGGAGTGTTGACAGAGTGGAAATGTGGTGGCACTACTCCATACCTCGATTTGGAGTGCTATGGTATTACGTTGATACGTAGTTGATACACATTTGTGGTATTACGAGCGCTATGGTATTACGTTGATACACATCTTGATACACAGTTTTGTGTTTTACCTTAATACTCCATTACGCTGCCATATATTCACTATGCCTACCATATATATACACAGTTACTCACAATATATTTACGCTGCCCCACCCATATATATTCTATACTTTAACGTTGTCCAGTTGAATGCGTATTGACATTTGAATTTGCTGTCCCATCATATCAAAATTATATTTTTTCCCATTAGGAGTAAAATTTTGCAGCAGAAGTTTTTGTTACAATATGCATTCAATCATATCCATTGTGGGAATATTTCTCACTCGCAAGGAGAACTATCCTGAGTTGTCCCAGGTGATAAAACACACCCTCATTTTCAATGAGTTGTAGAAAGGAGTGTGCATTGGAGACAATTACAAAGAGCTAGAATAGCCTAACTCAGACAAAGAGCTCGCCATTTGGGAAAATAAGAACAACAAATCTTATGCATTAATAGTAGCATCTGTAAATGAAGAGGTGAGTCACCATATTTCGCCATTTTCAACTGCTTTCAAAGCCTCACAAAAGCTAAAAGAACTATATGACTCACATTCTGCACTTGAAGTTGTTCAACTCATGATTAAACTCTTCACTCTTGAATTGCAAAATAATCATCCTCTTGCTCTTACATCTGAAGTAAAGTATATAATGCATGATATCAAAGTCACTAACGTCAAATTGGATATTCATCTTATTGCTTTTCTCAAGGAACTTTATCCTACTTCAATTATCTTGAGTCATTGCAAGCAAATGGAAATCTCAAAGATATTACCTTTGACTCTCTTGTGAAGAAATTTGCTGAAAGAGAGAAAGCCTTTGGAAAGATTACAACCCCTGCATCTTTTGAAGAGGCTATGTGCCTTGCTCATAAAGAAAAGAATCCTTCTCAAGATTCTTCCAGAGGAAGAGGTGGTCAAAGAGGAAAAGGAAGATATTTCAGAGGAAGGGGGGGCAGACACTCTCAAGGAGAAAAGGCAAATTTTCACTGCATTGACTACAAAAGAAATGGATCACATGATGCCTCTACATGCAAAAAAACTTGGGACAAAATTGAGCAGCAAAGAAATCAACCCAAAGGTAAAACTAATGACACAGAAAAAGGTAATGCACCTGAATCTACTCATTACGTGGTGGCACAATGTAATATTGGAGTAAATGAAGATCTATTTAATGCTTCATTTGCTTGTTGGAAAAATAATTGGTTGCTTGATTTAGGAGCAACTTGCCACATGACTCATAGAAAAGATTTTTTTGAAGAATTCATTGACAATGTTGATGGAGCAGTATAATTTGAAGACCAATCAAAAATCAAGCTGTCAGGGCTTCGCACAATCAGGCTTAAATCTCCTGATCTTCTAGACTTTCTTTTGCATCATGTTTTGTATCTCCCACAGCTGAAGAGAAACTTGTTGTCCTTGGTCCACATCAACTAAGAAGGTCACTGCATTCATATGTTTGATGGCAAACTTGAGGTGAGAAAAGCATCTGACCACTCACTTGTCATGAGGGGAATAGAAGAAGAAAGGCTTCTCAAGCTGCAAGGTGCCTCAACTCATGCACAACATTTGTCATACAATTCTCATTATGAAGAAGGTAATCTTCCATCAAGTTTATTATGGCATGCTAGATTTGTACATTTGAACTATGACAGCCTCTGCTTGTTGAAGAAAAATGGTGTTTCTGGTTTGCCTATAATACTTAGGAGATTTAAGCAATATGATGCTTGCATTCTAGGGAAGCATAGCAAACATTCTTTTCATGATTCACATTCAATAGCACATAGAAAACTTGAACTCATTCATTCATATTTAAGTGGTCCAATTCCTATTCCTTCTGCAAATGGAAATAAATATATGATGACATCTATTGATGACTGCACCAGAATGTGTTGGGATTATTTATTGAAGAACAAATCTGATGCTTTTCAAACATTCAATGACTTTCATAAATGGAATTAAAATGATGCACAATCTCATATTGGGTTTATTCACACTGACAATGGAAAATAATACACATCAAATGAATTTGAAAACTATCTTCGCCAACATGGCATCAAACGTCAAACGATTGTACCTTACAATCCCCGACCGAATGGTGTTGCCGAAATAATGAATAGGACAATCTTAAATATGGTACGCTCCATGCTCTTCTTCAAAAATGTAAAAATAATGTTTTGGGATGATGTTGTTCTATGTGTTACATATATAAAGAATAGATGTCCATCTAATGCTATAAGAAACAAGACTCCCTATGAAATGTCGTATGGGCACATTCCTTTGATATAGCATCTCAGGGTCTTTGGTTCCACCTGTTATTCCTTGATACCAAAGGTACATAGCAAAAAACTTGGTGCAAGAAGTCGTAAGTGTATATTCTTGGGGTATTCAAACACCTCCAAAGCATACTGTCTTTGTGATGAAGTCAATAAAAAGTTTGTTGTATCTAGAGATGTGCTTTCTCTTGAATCATCCAAAACTGACAATGTTGTTGAGCGGCAACTTGATTGCATGGATAGATTCGCAAATGCAAAATCATTTCAAGAAGTTGATAATTAGATTCCACATCTTGAATGGGGGATTCCTATACTAGATCAACATTTGGAATCTTCTTCCAAAGAACACTCTCCCCCACATGAAAGTCCAACAATGGATGATGCTTTAAGTGATGTGATTGATAGAATTGGCACACTCAATCTTGATTCAGTCGCAACTCAATAAACGGAGCAGCCTGGACCATCTGAGAAAGGTCCCCTAAAGTGGCTAATAAAGACAATTGAAAGTGTTCATCCTGATGAACTTGGAAAGACAGGAACTAGAAATTCAAACCGGCAAAATGGAGGTGATGTAGATGACTCTAATTTACCTGTTAATATGAATGTTTCTTATGATTGTGAATTGAACTTGTCTACATATTTTGAACCAATTTCCTTCCAAGAAGCTACTTCTCATGATGAATGGAAATAAGCGATGCAAAAGGAGTATGATGCTCTCATAAAGAATGGTACTTGGAAGCTGGTTGATCCTCCATTAGGAACCAAACCAATTGGCTGCAAGTGGGTCTACAAGAACAAGTATAACGCTGATGGCTCACTTGAAAAGCACAAAGCCAACCTTGTGGCAAATGTTTTGCACAGAAGGAATGGGTTGATTATGAGGAGACTTTTGCCCCCATAGCAAAATGGGCTACCACCCGAACACTCTTTGCCCTAGTAGCTCAGAACGGTTGGAAAGTCCATCAAATGGATGTAAAAACTACTTTTTTGAATGCTGATCTAAAAGAGAATGTTTTTATCTCCCAACCTAAAGGATTTGTTGTGAAAGAACATGAACATAATGTATGCAAGCTTTTGAAATCCATGTATGGCCTCAAACAAGCACTGTGAGCCTGGTGTGAAAAACTAACTGAGCATCTTCTGAAACTCAATTTCAAGCATTATGATCTTGATGATGCAACTTTATTTGTCAAGAAAGTTAGAAAAAAAATTGTATATCTTGTGGTATATGTAGATGATATTTGATGATAGGGAACAATGAAAGCTCCATTGCATCCATAAAGAAGGAATTGGGGAATGTTTTGAAATGGTTGATTTGGCCTATGTTCATTACTATCTTGGTATTGAAGTAACTCAACATCTGAAGTCCATATTTATTTCTCAAAAGAAGTACGTTGGAGATCTATTGAATAGGTTTGGCATGACAGAATGCAATCCTCTTAGTACTCTAATGGAACAAAACTTAAAGCTCACATTTATTGAAGGAAAAGTATTTAAGGATGCAACAAAGTATAGATAGCTTGTAAGAAGTCTCAACTACCTAACTACTACTAGTCCAGACTTTTCATTTGTTGTTGGAATCCTCTTCAGGTTTATGCAAAAGCCTTGTGAAGGACACTGGTCTGCTACAAAAAGAGTTCTAAGGTACTTGAAGCAAACTAAAGACTTTGGAATCAAGTATACATAGGTGGATGACTTTAGTTTAATTGGATACTCTGATTAAAACGTTGATGGAGATAAAGAAACAAAACACCTGCAAGAACAAAGATTTATGTTGGATGGATCACTTCTTGGCAATGGGCAACAACAAGCAAGAAGATATTTCAGTCACATGTCAGAACTTGTTCAAGAGTATTGAATAGTCTTGCAGTTCAGTTTTCTCCATCATCTCACCTTGTATCTGACAGGGGGTGAAATGATGGTCATCTACAAGCTTCAAAGCCACATCAAGCGAGCCTGAGCCACAACCTGCCATACCAGATTCAGATTTGTAGACAGAGACAAAGATGCACTTGAGCATGCCTTTTGTTGGTAATCTGGGACACTTCCTCTAGCAGAAGACTCTAGCTTCTTGCCAGTTTCAGAAGAGTTCCAGGAATAGAATTGGGGACACTTCCTCTACTAGAAGACTTCAGTTTCTTACCAGTTTTGGAAGAGTTCCAGGAATTACATTAAACATTCCAGAGTTGTTGGTCATCCTTAAACCATCATAGGTTGAGACTTTCCTTTTGAGGTTGAAGTTCTCCCTTTTATGGGAGGCGAGACCTCCCTTTCATTGTTGAAGGTTTCCATTTTCAAAACATCAGGAACACTTCCTCTAGTAGATGACCTGAGCTTCATGCCAGACTTGGAAGAGTTCTGGGAACTGCACTAAGCATTCTAGTGTTGGTGGTCATCCTTAAACCACCACTCTTTATACGAACATTTTAGAGAGCACATTCAGCCTAGTGCTGCCATGCATTTTTTCACATTTTGTATTACAGATCTCTTCTTGGATTCATACATAACCCTTCAGATTAAGGGGGCGAATTTTGGACACCTAATCCTCTAAGGGTTAGTGTTGAAGCGGAATTGACTAAAGCAGTCCAAGATACCACTTGGAATATGAATCCAAGGGTCACACCACGTACTATAAATGCATACCATTTGTTAATAATAAATGTACTCTCATGTTTTATCTTTCATACTCTTTCTAACATGTTTGTGTTTAACAAAAACTCAAGTTAAATGGAAACAATGAGTCTGGTTGAGGAAGCAATTACTTGTGCCTTGGATTTGTTGGGTTAATGGATCTAGGGATTATTGAGGGAAACTAAGAGGTTGTTATGGTAATCCTAGAAAAATCCTAATCTTTCTTTCAAGCCCTGAAGATGTGGTTGACCCACTTTTGAATCAAATTGAAACAATGTTGGGTAGTGGTTCCAAGCTCATTGAATTTGATATGAACAAAGTAGAAATTAGATACTATTAAAATTTAGCAGACTTAATAGCTATCAGGATTTTAGGAATGGTAGAATTACATGTTTCCATTCGATTATGTCATGTATGAAGGTATGGAACTAGCATTTAATCAAAAGAATCAAACCTTCTATGTACCTTGATGTTTGTAACTTTGTAGCATTGATTGTTGAATTCCTCTATCATGACCCTGGTAGAAAAAAAGTAACCTTAACTCAAGCTATGCATCATCATGGATATGTGATTCTGATTTCATTTTGTTTGAGCCTGGGGTAGCCCCAAGCTTAAATAATACCCTTTTCTAGTTGTAGATGAACCTTTAACTGAATCTATTTTAGAGAAAGAAACCCTTAAGTTTGGTCCCTCTGGATCCACATCCCCATCCTTTAAAGGCCCTTATCAATATTCTTCTTTTATTTGGGAGATAAAATCCTCTCATGCTAGTAAGGTGATTGAACCACATTAAAAATGATGTTGGATGCAAACCTACATCTAGCCTATCCACTTTGTCACTCCCTCATATTGACACATAGCTCGGACTCAGGATTGACTCGGCAAATCCAAGGAGCAAGAGCGTCACTTAGACTTGGGAATAAATCATGAAATATTCAACATAAAACTCAAAAAATGAAAAAATAATCACAATATACTCAAATTTAAAAATTGTAAAACAATTCTTTCCATGATAAATCCACTTCATAAACATCAAAACAAACAATAATGTAAATAATTAGTATTAAATAGACAAAAGTGGAATTCTAGATTTACTTTATGGTTTAGATACATTATTGTACAAAGATACAAAATATATATGTAGAGTCCAAACACCATGGATCGTGAATTGCGATATGAATTAAGAAAGAAATTTAAACCAACCATCCAACATATTAGCCCTTCAAATCTTCATCAGATTCTTGAAAGTGCTCTGAATATTGATGTAAAAAGTGATTATATTATTATACAATTGTAACTGTGATGAAAAGCCTCCTCCACATGAAATCAGATTTTTAGAGGATACTAATTACTTTTTATATTTGGTTCTTATCTCTAGGCTGGCTACCGCATCAAACTTGAAAACTAGTTTAAGACTCATCTAGTACTTGCAAGTCTAGATAAATTGATCGAATATCAACACACAGTGAAGACAACTTCCTCAAACCACATGATTTTTTTCTATTGTCTCCCTCTGCAATCATTGGCTTTATGATGTTTGATGAAGAGGTTAACTGAGCTCCAACTCTCCTTTTACTCGCTTCCCTGCCCATGCATAATTGATGTTGGTTCTTTATAATTGGCATTCATCTTTTGCCTTTGTGGTTCTTTTACAACACTCAATCCATGTACCATCTTGCAAAAGATAAACTTGGAGCCCTGATAGAACTTTCCACACACACAAACCTATGCCCTCAAAACCTTCCTCCTAATAAGTTTTGCAACTTTGTGACATACCTACCAAGAGGTCTGTTCTATCTCAATATGTTTTACAAAGGTCCTGAAGTCTCCTTTATCGAGCCATTCAAATAAGAAGATGCCATTATCCTTATGAAGAAGGAAAACTTCAAGAACAAAAAAGCCTAATCGTCCACATTCATGAAACCCTCTAAAATCTTAGAAAACAACTCCTACTATGTGTCTATCTCACCTTTATGTCAAAAGCATCTCCCAAAGCATGCAAACATGATGTCTATTCACAAAATGCACAACATTGTTGTAAGATATTAGTGAAGAAAAATGGAGGGTTTGTAATGTATTTACAATGTATAAGCCCTATCTTTTCTGAAAATATTTTGTATCGATTTTATGAATTGAGAGTTTCTATTCATCCTTTTTTCCACTTTA
>APFE030835958.1:207879-259750 GCA_000404065.3 Pinus taeda | reverse complement strand
TGCAATATGTCTCTATCTTCTTTCAAATTAGAAACTCCTTTTACAATGGTTTTGTATTGTTGCAGTCCTTTACCAGTACGCAGGCTGCAACCTGCAGAGAGCTACAACTCTCTCTCATTTTCCAGTCTCTCCTGGAAGGGAGATACAACCCCCTACTTATTTTCTTTCAAGGACCACTTTTCATAAATTTTCAAACTGGATCCATAGACATCAAAAGATCATCAAGTACAAGTAAATCACCCAGTCAACTACAGTAACTAGATCAACAAAACATAACTAAACCCAGAACACCTTATCAACAGAAAAATTCAGTCAACAGAAAGTCATGAAACAGATACACAATTTTCTTTTCTCTGGCCTGCGTCGCTACGCACTTCACCTTCCGCTTCCCTGCGTATAGACGTAGAGTTCCTTCTACTGTTCCGCGTGCCCACGCACTGCTTCTTCTACCACGCTGCGTATAGTACGCACCCAAATACACTATCGCGCTGCGTACTGCAACTGTAGTCACGCACTCAGGAAGACTATCGTGCCGCGTACTCTTACTGTGAGTATGCACCTGAACCACTGCTGTGCTGCGCACCCACGCAGCCCTTCTTCTTCTGCTTCAGCGTACCCACACAGACACCCTTCTCCTGATCTGCGTACCCATGCAGTTCTCCTATTTCTGCTCTGTGTACCCACGCAGTTCGCCTGTTTCTTCTCTGCGTGCCCACGTAGAGGCACCATTTAACACCTGCGTACTTCAGATTAGGGCTGAATTTGTAGATCACGAGTGTGCTACAGTTAGTCGGATGCCCAGATCTGATCATGCGCTCAAGAGATCACCCTTCACAGATTCACTTTCCACTTCACTTTCATATAAATCAAGCTTTTGAAACACTAACCCAAATTTCAGATCTTAAGATATTCAATTTGCAAAAGATACATAGCCAAGAGATCTCCTTTGCTTTATATAGGCAAGCTCCTCCTAAAATCATGGATCAATACCACGAGCCAAAACCATAATAACCCGAATACCGTCGGCTAAATACCAAATATTAAACATAAGAAACCCCACGTGTGCTTTTCTCTGCCTTGAAATGAGTGCACTGGGGGTACGCACCTCCTGAACGACTGACCTGCGTGCCTGACCGTGGTCCCTTCATGGTGTACCTGCGTGTACGCATCTTCTGAATTGTTCTCCTGTGTACTTCTTAATTTCCAACATATTGAGTGCCTTTACACGTGTGTTGCCATCAAGTACAACATCTGTAACATATAGCCATACCAGAAACATAATGCCAACAAATTTCACCTCAAATGAGGTTAGTAGATTCATGTATATGTAATGTAAAATGTGGTTCAAAGTCATTTATTTCCATATTGTTTACTTTGTACAAATAATCATATAATTAGTTTGAATTTGAATGTGTTATATTTCAGTACCATCTTATGGACATTTACTTTGCATAGTGGAACTCACATAGGAGTTCTGGTGGTACTTAGAGTGTAATAGTCTGTATATTTTCAGGCTCATTTCATAGAGCATGTTCACATGTGACACAAAATTTGTATATTTTCATACATGGATAGTCTATGGATGTACATCATGGAGATTATTTATTTTGAGCTTAGTCTCGGAGTATCCACAATAGAAACCATATTTTTGTCAACGTTTCAAGTCCCAATAGGGATCCATCATCAGGACCAAAATGATGATAGAAGAAAAGCTCTATGGTAGGATAAATAGTTAAACAAATATTTTGATTGAAGGTCGGCTAATAGCTTTATTTAATTTATTATTTTTATTATTAATTATTAAAGTTTTTATTATAATTTATTTTAAATTGTTTTATTATTATTTTACTTTTTATATTAGTTTGAATATTAAATATCTCATTAATTAAATGGATTTTTAAAAACTTCTTAATTTATTTTTTTATTTTAATTGTTATTAATAGATTAGATTTTTATGTTGTGGGATGGGTTACTAGATTATTCTACTCAATAATACTATTAATATCTCGATAGTTACTTGTAATAATATAATAATAATAATAATAAAATAATTATTATTATTATTATTATTATTATATTTAATTGTTTAATAATACTAGTTTAATTTTTTATTAGTTTTCCTATTCTAAATTATTCTTATTACTTTAATTAATAATAATTATTATATTTATTTCTTTATTTATAATTCATTATTTTTATGATTTAAGAATTCAATAAATAATTTT
This sequence comes from Pinus taeda, assembly GCA_000404065.3. Taxonomy (NCBI): domain Eukaryota; kingdom Viridiplantae; phylum Streptophyta; class Pinopsida; order Pinales; family Pinaceae; genus Pinus; species Pinus taeda. The sequence goes on along the minus strand of APFE030835958.1, from coordinate 257,525 downwards.
ATCTATAAGAATAATAATTTTATTTTAATTTTTTTTGTTTTTGTAAAGGATTACTTATTTTGTTAAACTATTACATTATTAATAATTAATTAATATAAGTAGAATTATTCCTAGTTAGAACTCATTATTATTATAATAATTTGTTATTATTATTATTATTAATAAATAATCCTTAAATTTTAAATGATAATATTATTATAATTTACATAATATCTATTTTTATTATATTATAATTTTTATTTTTATGAATTAATATTATCCTTAAAAAAAAAACTACTTGATTACCTTGGATGTTTCTTGTGGTTGTGACCTTCTAATTAAGGGAAGCCAACTACCACTGATCTCAATACCATTGTCTTGATTGAGATTCTGTGAGTGTTTTATAATCTCAAGAGCCTCCCTGATCCTCCTTCTTTGATGTTGCTCTTCCCTTGCAATAATCAAGATGTTTTCCAAACAAGCTTGTTGTTTTGTTTTTGAGTAGTGCTCTACAAGGGCTGAAGTACGAGGTCTTTCTTTTTTGATATCAGCTCAATGTTCTTCCAGTCTTTTCTGCAAAGAATGACCTATTTCACCAATGTAACTCTTTCCATAAGAACAATCAATTTTATAAATTCCCTTGAGTTGTTGTCTATCAATATCTTCTTTGATAGACCTCATGGCTTGCTTAATTGTTCCAGGTACTGAGAACTATGTGATTTTGTATTTCTTTCTTAGGATTTTGGCAAAATTATCTTTCACACCTTGAATATATGGTAGGAAAACTCTACCACATTGAATTAGGTGTTCAGCCTTAGGTATTTGACATAACACCTTCTTTTATGCTCTCTCTATGGCTATATTAATTTCTTTTTCTTTGTAGCCTATACTCTTAAATACTGAAGATATATGTTCCTTCTCTTCCCTATGATGTTCAGAGTCAGAGATTCAGAAGGCCCTAATGGTCAGAGTGTTAAGCACATTGAACTTTTCGGATGGATGGTGGTAGGAATCAGCGTGGAGGTAGCTTTATGTGTGAGTGGATTTCCTAAAGACCTTATGTCCTAAAGAGCCATCCATTTTTCTAATGATAAGAATTTTCAAGAATGGGATACTATTGTTTTCCTCCAGGTCCATAGTAGATTTTATTTCGGGAGAAATAGAGTTCAGATGTATGAAAAACTTATCAAGTTTATAGATGCTTAATATTTTAGTTTATGGATGTTCATATGATATTTCTAATTTGTATATATCTTCGTATGGATAGTTTATTGATATATGTATTCACTATTTGAGTTTTTGGATTTGTATTAATATTTTTTTATGGATGTTCAATCATTTTTTATTTTTATGGATGTATTAAAAGTATTTCGCTAATTAAAAAAAAAATCTATATACTATAAATATTATTAGTAAAATATGCGTTCCATTTTGATTTCCATTTTGGGAGACTAAGAAAATAAGTACAATCTTAAGTTATTATGCAAGTCACTTTGATACTTAAAAATAACTAAAATATCTCATGTAGAAATTTGAAATTGAACATGGAAATAATTCAAATCATGATTTATACTCGCTTGTGGAAAGTGTCTTTTTGTGCAATCAATATGTATGCTATTACAATTCAATTTTAAAAATAAATTATTTGAATTATAAAGATGCCCATTTTATAATTAAAAATATATAAATGAAACTTTTTGTGACCCATCCATATACCATTGAACGGACAACTTTTTTAATTATTTCAATCAATTTCTTATCTCAAGGTTTAATTAGAAAACACAAATAGGATTTAAATTAGTTTTATTCAATTTTTAAATATTTCATGTAAATAACAAATAGGTTTTATTCAACATTATTTATTTTTATATTATCTACAAGAGCTTAGTCATTACATGATATAAGTCAACCATATTGAAAATTAATATATAGGTCAAAAACAATATATGACAACATTTCTATAATTTTATATAATGTTATCAACTTTCCTAAATTTACAGATAGTTAAACAATTATTTCAATCAATTCCTTATGATGGAAATAAGATTTACTAAACTTTTAAAATCTGAAAATATGATTGAAATAAGCTATATTCAATTTTAAAATATCTAGAGATGTAAAAGTTACAAATACATGTCTTTTATTCGATTTTATTTTGTTTGTGGTTATCTACAAAAACTTAGTCATAATGCACATCTTCAATAATTTTTTTGTGCTTACAACGAGAACAATGTACAATGTTAAACTAATTACTTTGAAATTAATGTACACCATATATCTAGTTACATCAAATCATAAATCAACATTTTCATTGAAATGAACGCATCTAATGAAAGCAAATAAATAGGATGAGAAATTAACATCTACACTAAAGTCAATGCATCTAATGCAAACAATAAAATAGGATTAGAAATAAACATCTACACTGAAATCAATTAATATAGTTCTAGCAATTAAATAGGATTACAAATCAACATCTACACTGAAATCAATGCATCTAATGCAAGTTCAATCAAACAAGATTATAAATTAACATATCCAATGAAACTAATGCATCTAATGCAAATTAACATTCACCGAAAAATCAATGCATCTAATACAATAAATCAAAGAGTATTAGAAATCAGCATTTCTACACTCAAATCAATGCTTCTAGTGCAATCGAGTTTCTTCCATTTCCCTCCCCCCTCCATATATCCTCTTCATATCTTTATCTCACTTCCTCTCTCCTTCCTCAACTCTCTATATCACCCCAAAAACATGCACATTGTTTCTCCCTATCTATCTATATCTCCATCCCTTGCCCTCTCCCTCTCCCTCTCACTCTCCCTCTCCCTCTCTCTTTCGCTTCCCCTTCTCTCCCTCTATCTCCCATTTTACCTCTCTCCCTCTCTCTCCATCTCCCTTCTCACTCACTCTCTCACTCTCCATCTCCCTTGCCACTCCTGATCTCTCTCCCTCCACCTTTCTCTCTCTATATGTCTTTATTCTTACCTCCCTCTCTCTCCCCCTCCAACTTCATCTCTCTCTCTCCCTCCCTCTCAAATCCTCTCTCCCTTTCTCTCCCACCTCCATCTATCTCTCCCCCTCATCACTCACTCACTTTCTATATCTCAAGCTTTGTTCTACAACTCTGTTGATTATCTGCCTCCCTGTCCCATTCTCTCACACTTCTCTCCATCTCTCCTTCTTTTCATTTGTATATCACCCATAAACATACACTCTCTCTTTCCAACTCACCCTTTCACTCGCTCTCTTGCTCCACCTTTCTCTCTCTATTTGTCTTGAAGTTGTTCCTTCCCTATATTTTCTGCCAACTCCATCTCTCGAGATCCCTCTCTTTCTCCGACTTTCTTATCCTCTCCTAATTTGTGTCCCATCTCTCTCTTACCCTTCTCTCCCACTCTCTCCACTCTATATTTAAAAAAAATTAAATACTTTGAAAATAAAAATATTATGTTTAAATAAAAAAATATATTTTTCATTGGATAGAACAATTATTTCTTATATAGTACATATTTAATGCAAGATTTAAAATGTGTGTTTACATTCCACCTGGAGGGAAAATGATAATTTTTCGTGGAAATATTATCTAAATTTTCCAAAATATTAACGTTCCAGCTATCTCCATCAAAGATACATAGAGCGCTTCATGTCTTGCAATTGAAATTGTTTAGTTTTTATTTCTTTAAAGGTAGCTTTAAGTTATGATTACTTTAGTATTTTAAAAACATTACATATTATATTATGTTCGATTTACAAAAAACTTAGGTTAAATAAAATTCATTGGGCATTTGTATGAAATTTTTGTGTTCTGCGTCTTTTGTTACTTCAGGTGTATATCACCACATTGTAATGTGGTCATTGTTTTATATTCAAAAAAATTTTTATATGTATTTAAATTAATACATTTATTAATGTAAAATTCACAAATTTAATTTATGTTAAATTATATTAATATTTAAATTTGTAGTCCAAGGGGTTTTGGATTGATGGTAAATGCACTATTAAGGCACTCCTTGTGAGGTTCACCGTTCAAATCCCCATGTGGCTTAGGTTAGTATTACTATATGAAAATTTTAAAAAAGATAAATTGTATATTAAATAGATACATAATTTTAACTTATTAATTATAAAAAGATTTTAATATAATAAATTTTAATAAGTTTCTAATTGACATGATAACAAAAATTATAATAGAATTTGGAATTTTAAAACGTGGTAACAACTTAAAATTTAGATCATTGAATTTTTTTGTATAAAGGCTCAATCGAACATGATAGCTCAATCAAGTCATAGTGCTCGAACGGTCCACTGCTAACCATGTATATGACATGATCGATGGTTTACAAAACCCTCGATGGCACAATTTGAATTTGAAATTTAAATGCCCAATGGACTATTTTAAACACTTGATCAAACCTCTAAATTCCTAAAATCCATAATTTTAGCGCCCCTTCTACAAAATTTCTTGCAATACCGTTTTCTACCCTAGCATACTTAGGGAAAAAATTTTCCTTATGTATCAAAGTTAGTCATGTTGGATTCATGAAGGAATCCTATATCCAATGTCATATGAGTTTGACATTTGTCAATTCATATGATATTTTTTATTTAATGTGTTTTAAACATGATGGTTGAAATTTTATTGGAAAATTTTAAAAAGGTTGAATAAGAAAATCAATATCATAAAATATACACTACGAAAAAATTTCAAAAAATACCACTATATTCGTTTATGAGTCCTCTTCAAAAGGGTACTCTTGGTTTTTCAATTTATTTAAATAGTTGAGAAAACATTATGTCAACACATGCGTCTACAAAATGCAACTGAAATATTACATTCCCAACTTCAAAAAATAATTAAAAATATAATTTTGCGTAAAAAAAATTACTATGAAAAACTTAGATCTCTCCATGTAAATCATGCTTCTATATATATATATATATATTCGACTAAGTTATGCTACCTGAATGCACATATACTTCTTAAGATCTATGAAATTTTCCAAGGACAAGCATTTCATTTAAAGGAAGATTGATATATTATACAATGCTAAATATTTTTTCAGAAAATATCATTAGGACAAAAACACAATTCTCCATAATTTATCTTTTTACTCTGAATTAAAATTCACAGTGCTTATAGGAATTTTGATGGATTCAATTCGATAAAAGAGGAAAAAATTGAATTGCATCGTCAGATTTGTCCCAAAATTATAACCCATCTTCATGCATTCACCCGGAGAAACCTAATAAAATTGTAAAAAACTATGGCTGAGTGATGCAACCATAACTATGATGGGGGTCTCACTTATCTCCTGCTATTTTTAATAATTTTCTTTATTTTTTTGAGAATTTGGGATATGTTGACGAATAATAACATAGGCATGATAAAATGACAAGAGATGAAATCGTTCAAATATGTATTTCCTTAGGATAGATATTAAAATAATGATAAGCTAGATATATGAAGATATGATAGTTGCATAAAATAATGGATGTGTGTGCATAAAAACTCATAGTAGTCTATTATCATATCATGATTCATAAGACTAATACTGGTGAATAGTGAACACATAACCAAGAATATGTTAACATCATGATTGGGAAACCAATGAAGGCTTTCCATGTAGTCTTGTGGAATCAAGGCTATGGAATATAATGTTTCGATGCAAGAATGGAGTAGTAGAGCCTATGGCTAAGTGAAAATAAGAGGTTTACATCTAGTGAGTTGTCTTCTCTAGATAAGTTTTCTAAGAATTATTAATTATGACTCTTTAATTTTATGCACACTTAAAACATTGCTTGAATCCCTAATTAAGTGGATGATATGAGTATATTATTTGATATTGCATAAAGGAATAATAGTATTCGAAGACGATTGTACTAATATAATTTTTTTTTAGAGAACAAATATGGAGAATAGTGCAAGGGGGAAGGACCCCATGGTCGTTACAAGCAAGAAATTTAGGTTTTGAGCCTGCTAGGAATTTGAGAAAAAATATTTTTTTGTTTAATTAAATTGCTATTCTTATTCATTTGTTGAAAATTATATATGACTATAACAACCCTTGGTTTATTTTTGATGCAAAAAAATATAAGACCAAGGTCATGGGACATGTATTCCAAGTTGAATGTTGTGAAAAACATCGAGGTGGGTGTCACTTTCTGTTTAATTATGGCTATGGAAGTTGGCAAAGGAAAAGTGGAATTAATTGGAATTTTATTTCTAAAATAAACAAAAATAGGAGAAAAGGGAGGTGAAGAGTCACAGATTTGGATGAGGGAGAAATTAAAGGAAAAATGAAGGAAAGTGAAGAAAATAGAGACCACAATGATAAAAAGGCTTCTAAGGATTAGTCCATAGCTTTCATTAGTTCGGTTTTGGAGCTCTCTTCTATTATCTCACACTCTCATACTCTTTCACCCTTAGAGTATTATTGGAGAATTATTGGAGCACCTTAGCATACATTGGGTTTGGAGAAAGAAGGCAAAGGAAAGCTAGAGAACAGAAGGGAATAGGTGGATCAAAAACTATGGATGGATTGATTTGTAGGTAACATGTTGCATGTGTGATTTACTCGCTGATTTCTGGAGGCATGGAATATGCATGTGATATTCTTGTTATGTGTTATCATTCGCATGGAGGATTACATATATTGACAGTGGTTTTAGTCTTTCTTTTCCATTTCTTGGATAGCCATTGTGTTGTGGGTTTTTCCACTTGATTGTTTTTGTTGGAAATAATGTTAATGCTGAGAGGGGTGTGAATGAATGTTAAGGCTAATCTAAACATTTATGCCAATTTATATTTATTCATTAAGATTTGGAATCCATTATATGAGATAAAAAATTAACAAATCATAACATCAGCCATATCAACCAATACAAGAATACACATCATGAGCAACAAACACATGAGACATCAAGGTTTAAAGTGGAAACCGTTCTAGGAAAAAAACCACCAATTTTTCTTTTGTTAATGATTTAAAAATAAGAGCACCTAATCTATTACATCAATATGTTTGTGATCCATAAATCACAGGAAGCACCAACTCCCTTTGATTGCTTTCTAGCACTTACTAGCAGGAAGCACCAACTCTCTCCTTTTGCAAACACCTGGTCAGTCCACCAAAAGCACCATTTGAAGCACCAAATTGCATCTCCTTGGATTTATGCAAGCACCAAATTGCAAGAGGAACCAACCCCCAAGCCTTGTCAAACACCCACTAGATATGGAAGCACCAACTTCTTGTTTATAGGCTCCAACCCACAGTCAAAATAAAACTTATTGCTCACTGTAATTGGCAGCCTCTTTACATATTTTCACCTGTCTGTTCTCCTCAGCCCTTGGCCCATGCAACATTCTCTATCCTCTAATTAGACTACACTATCCCACTGTTCTTCTCAACACAACAATAGTCACTCGTCAAAGCTCTCTCACCACTCTTTCCACACTACAACATCATAGTATTAAATACCCTCCACTCTCAACAACATACATTCAACAATCAACCCATTCTATTCCAAAAGCTCTCTCGATCTCTCACACAACATGAAAGGCTCACTTTGGGTATATTTCCTTTGTATAGTAACACTTGGCCTCTTCTTTGTACCAAAAGCTCACTCAGCCTTAGATAGAAACACTAACTCACTCGGCCTCTTTTCTCATCAGCATAGGCACACACAACCTATTTTTGCAACACATGCACACTTGGCCTCTCCTCAGCAGTGTACGCATGCAAAAATCTCTCCATGAAACTCTCCCTCAATAATATTGCATCCCCCAAACATTGTTCAACAACAATCTTGGGTTTTGTTTCACTAAAACACAATGATCGATAATGTCTCTATCATCCATCACTCTACCATTCTATAAAAACACTCGAGAAAATTCCATGTAATGAAAGTTAATAAAGGAAAAATAATAACCACGGTTGGTCGGACACATACTCCAAGTTGAATGTTGACAAAACATCCTTGTGTGGGTGTTCATTGGTTTATTATGGCTAAGGAAATTGCAAAGGCAATGACTAAGGCATTTGGAATGGAAAAATGGAATTTTTGGTGCATTTATTTATGAAAATAATGGAAATTAGGAGGAAAGGAAGGTGAAAGGTCACAGGTTACATGTCAAGAGGAAAATGAAAGAAAATAATGGAAAGTGAAAAAAAAATATACCTACATGATAAAAAGGTTTATGAGGATCAATTGGTAACATTTTCTCAGTTCAGTTTTCGAGCTCTCTCATTATTCTCTCTCTCTCTCTCTCACTCGTGGACACTTAGAGTTCTCTTTGATCACTTTGCCATTAGATCAAGAAAGAAAGAGAAATAAGAGGAAGCAAGGAGCAAGCAAGGGAGAGCAGGATCAAAGAACTATAACAATATTCTTTTCAGGTACTGATTTACATGTGTGTTTTCCTTGATATATTTGGCAAGAATGATATTGCATGTGGTTATTTTACTCTTATGGCATCGTTTTGCAAGGTGTGATAGTGTTTTTAGTCGAGCCTTTCCATTTCCATATAACCATGGTGTGATGGGTTTCTCATGTTTTGGTTGAGATGGATTTCTGGATGTATTCGAAGCTCGGTGAGGTGGATCTCCTAGTGATAGAACACATGTCCTAGTAATCCCTAAAGTATATTGTGGGTTGCGATAAGGCTAGATTTTGTGTTGCCTTTTTCAGCCTAGGAATCCTTGTTAGTGAATGGTGGGATATATAGCAAATCCAAAAGGTGGGTGTTGTCCATCAGGCATAGTAATCTTGGGATGGGATATGTAGCAAAGCCTACATAATGGGTCTCAATTTGGAGCCTAGTGATTCGGTGTGGGTTACGGTAAAGCATGAGAGACTACGAGACAACAAAATTCCTCACAGTGTAGGTTGAGAAATCTGGTGAAATCCATGATTTTTTTGCCTATTTATCTAGTGGAGATCATGGTAAAGCCTACTATTACATGTTTATGGTGTTGTTCTACTGATACGTGATGGATTATGGTAAATCCTAGATTCTATTGATGAGGGTGAGGTGGTTTAGCCTTGGGATTCCCTACTTCATTCTTTTGGTTGAGTCCCACATTCATGCTTGGAATATGGCACAAGGGTGAATGGTTACAAAGGGATTTGGCTAAGCCATTCTATGGTTGGGTGTAACATGGTAGTGCCATCCCAGGTTGGATTTTGCATTCATTAATGAGAGGTTCTTTCCTTGATATCTTATGTATAAATGTACTCGTTTATATGTGGATTTTATGGTTGATGTATCCTTTATATTTCTGTTGTTATTATGTTGGTTAAATGAATGTATTATGACAATGATGATGTATGGCTTTGCTCATGTTTTGATTTGTAAATGAATGAACAATGTCTCTATGTCCTACTAGATGATAGTGTACCTATGATATAAGGGAAAAATGCTTATTAGCAATTCCCAGATAAGTATGAGACGTCTATGATTAATTATGTATTTCACACCTATAGATTACATATTTTCTATATGTTTGATAAAAGGTATGTCATGGCTAGTAGGGGTCTAATCAGTCCCTTATTAAAGTAATTACATTTTTGTCTCATTTCTTTTGATTATATTATATATATATATATTATATATATATATTTTATATATGTTGTATATTATTTATATATATCTTATATATATATTATATAATATATATGTTTAGTATTTCTATATATTATATATATTATTGGTTGTTGTAATTATATATATGATATTTTATATTTATATATTATAATATATTATTCATTTTTGTCATCATGATATATATATATATATACTTGAAGATGTCATTTAATTCTAGGCAGTGACCTGGGCTATGGGCCTGAAAAATTGGCTCAAATTCTCGCAACGTTGGCACAACACTGAGAAAAATGGTCCCTGGACATTGGCATGCCATGCTATGGGAGTGTCCAGATCCCTCTCAAATCTGACATGCCCAAAGCATGGAATTATCCTGAAGTCAATTCGTATAACAAATGAGTGGGAACCAGAAGCTAGTTGCTAGAATGTTTGGGATGGTTCTTAGGAGTCCTTTAGCTGATGTGGAAGGTTGTATGTTGTGTTTCCATTAATTCCACTTTGTTAATGTCACTTAGGAGGTTGAATCTAATATTAGTAGCCTATCATCACATATTTACCCTAATTGTTTGGTTACCTGGGTAGATGTGATAGGAGGGTGTTGCAGATTGGAATCAAAGCATTTTTCACCCCTTGTATAGGATGGGCAATGTGTGTTGGTCATGTATTCATGTTAGTTTCAAGTGTGTTAATAATCCTTGTGTTTTATATGCTTGTTGCATATGCATGGTTCTAGTCATGGTCTTAGTGATTATTGGGCTATGTTATATTCATGTTAGTTTCAAGTGTGTTAATAATCCTTGTGGTTTATATGCTTGTTGCATATGCATGGTTCCAGTCATGGTCTTAGTGATTATTGGGCTATGTTATATTCTTTCCATGACTAGCCCACGTAATTAACCAGAGGGTTAGAGGGGAGACAAAGCCCCCCCTTTGTTGCACCGATTACGTAGCGGGGGGGTAATAGGGGGTTTGAGGGGTGCAGGTAACCCCACTCTATGGGGTCCAAGGTAGCGTCCTGGAAAATTTTGGCTTTGGAACCTATGTTAGGTTGGACAGACCCACCTATGGTTTTGTGCATGATTTTCGCACATGTTTTTGGACGCGATGGTTTTCAATCCATGGTTTTGGGTGTGATGGTTTTCGGTACATGGTAATAGATGCTTTGACATGTATAAATATGTATTATAACATTGAAAGGAACATAATGAAAAATCAAGATGGTAGTACTGGTTTTGGGATCTAGGGGAAAATTTCTATGTATATGTGTTTTATGTGATATGATCCCACATTATTTATTTTCTGTGTTTTAGAATTTGTATGCAGGTAATTTCTGTATGAGGTTAAAACCTACAGTGATGTCGCCATGTGAATGAGGATGTTATTTTTGTGAAGTTTGTCGTCATGAGTGTAGCATTGGATAGATGTTTCTTATGCTTGTGTATTGTCAGTGTACCTTGGTATGGTTCTTGTTGTCATGCACAAGATCATTTATCACTCGACTCTAGCTAGACTCATGGTTACATGGCTATATTCTTATGTATTATATGTTTGTATGATGTTATCATTATGTTACACATGTATTACATTGATTTTATGATCTTGGAGATGAGATTTACTCCTTAAATTACGCTAAGGTAGGTCATTTTATTATGATTCGGATTAGCTGACCTACTATGCCTTATAGCAAAGAGATCAAAATGACTAGAAAGATGGTAGACTACAAAGGTTATCCCTATTAGTTAGATGAGAAACATGGTGTTGGACACTCTTTTGACATAGCAAACAAACTGAGAAGCTTGAGGGAAGAGAAAAGGAGTTGTAAGGCACACAATGAGAAAATCATGCAGGCAGAAGAGAAACAAGAAATGGTTAATGCAATACTGCTTCAGAGTTTTTCAAAATTGCAGCGATAAGGGCCACTTAAGATCAGCCATGGAGAAGAGGAAGAAACTAATGGGGCATATGGAAGTAGGTCTCATGGTGGTGTTGGGCCTCATTTTTGTCTATTTTTTCACTCAAAATCTCTCATGCTACTATTGGATTAAATTATTATTGTTGCAAGTATTTATTACTTCTTTTGTTTTAATCAGATTAAAATACGATTAATAGAAGTTTAATGAAGGTTTGTATGTTGCAGACATTAAAGTTGATTTGGTCATGTTTTGAACCTACACTTACCTACCTAAATTGTACGATAGATTCCTGCACCAATTAGGTTATTACAACGTGCATGCACCAATACAGTTAGCGTGCCTGAACCAGTGCAAGTTTTACAGGGTGCCTCCAGTAATTTGGGGCTTTCATACATTGACACATCTCTAGGGAAATATGAAAGAAGTTATTGTTCAAAATTGTGTTTGAACACTTCCACATAAGCTAAGATACACCTAGGTCATATGGATTTATGTTTTGGGAATAATTAATGCCTCAGCCCCAAATTCATAGCAGTTTCCAAACTGCCAACTTCTGCCTCATTTTCGGTGCACATGAAGGTGACTGAAGAAATTGTAGAACATATGTTTTGGTCCTAGTATAGCAAACTGAAAATGCCTGAAATCAATTTGTAAAATTCGTAACGATATAAAAGTTGAATAATGGTATTTGAGGCAGTTTTCTAAAAATAGACTTTTTTTCTATAATTTTAGCATGTAAGATTTCAAACAGTCATTTTCGGGCATGTTTTATGAGGTAGTGGATTTGAAATAGAAAATTCTGAGAAAGGTTATTCTTGGAAACATAACAATATATATTTCCTCCAAACAGGTTTCTAAAATTTGTAATGGTTAAGGAGATACATAGAATTATTTGGAGGCATTTTGTTAAAAAGAACCAATTTCTCCAGAAGTGTAGAAAACAAATAGACTCGGGAAATTCATGCCAGATATTCATTCCTTCAATGAGTAAATGGTTGTACTAATATTCTATTGATTAATATCAGTTGGGATTCAATTCTGATGTTATTTGTTAAAGAAATTATCATGTAAAAAGCAATATAAAAGAGATAAGCTACGTAGGTGTGGGCAGGATGGCAGTTTGTATTTTGTAAATTGTATTTCAATTGTAGAACACGGAGTTAGATCTTATTATGTACGGAAGGAGGAGTTGCACACCAGTGGAATGACCCCTAGAGGGGACCACTGGACCTAGCGCTGCATTATTTAATGAATCTATAATAAGACTTCTGAAATGAATTTCCTTGGCATTAAATTCTGAATTATGGTTTCTACTCTGAAATGAGTTTATTTGGCAATCACTTCTCAGTAATTTTGTTTCTCTATAATGTTCTAAGATTGTGATTTAAATTGTTGCAAGTGCAATGAGTTGGATGGTTGGGCCCATCAGCCAGTCCGTTACCCCATACCTCTTAACTTTCATTTGTTGCATTTTAGTTTACTTGATGTGAGTGTGATCTTAGATAATTTTACAATTTCATTTAGTAGCTCTTCTTTCATTCATTTAATTTTCAATTTCATTCGAAAATATTTATTTTACTGTTGTCATTAATTAAGTTTAATTTCAATTCTTTTGGATGTATTTTGATAAAGGCTGAAATAAAGTAAACAATGAATGTTTTAACTATGTCTCTTATTTATTCTTACAAAGATCTACCCTGATCTCATTATTGCATAATAAATTTTATTTCCTGAATGCAATGATGAAATAATTGTTGAGCAATAATTATTGTTAACATGACTTAACATGTACTGATAATTTCCTTTGAATATTATATGAGCCAGATTACTGCACATTTGGAGAAAAACATTTATTCCCGTGTTGTTGCAGGAAAAAATTTATTCCTTCACTTTTGCAGAAAAAACATTTGTTCCTACACTTTTGCAAGCAGATGCTCGGATCAGCATAAGGAAATATTGTGAAACTTGTTGACGAAACACTCACATAATTCTTCATTATAATTAAATTTTGCATATATTATAAGGAAGTATTTAATAAGATCACAGTAAACAACATGAATTATATATTGGTTCTTATTGCATATTTATCTTATAACTAAAGTACTAAATTTTCTTTAAGAGAAGCAGTGCATTATTATTTTGATTCTTCTTCAAGCATTTAATTATTTCCTTAGATTAGTTGGAATGAAGTTGTTGTGTGATTTCATCTTTGCAACATAGCAATAATGTTTTAAGAGGTTTCACATTCTTGATTTCTTGAATCACTTTCTTTTGAATGGGGCCTACATTCCCTTGTCCCCTGGACAATTGAGGAATACTTACTACGAGAGTCAACTCAACCCAGAAGAGGAGCCAGAAGTAGACTCCTGGATTGTGTTTACTTTGCTTTAAAGAGTGTTGTTTATTTTTCTTGAATAATGCTCCTTTTCAATTTTTACAAGATCTTGGCTTTTATTTAACAGATCCCCGAGGTCATATTATGGCATATATTGTGCTATGCCTCTAAGTTTACTTACCCAAATTGACAAATTAAATGTTGGTGTAAATATTTCATTTATACTGCCAGACATTTTGGCGTTGTTGCCGGGGAGGCGTTGTAGGATAAGGCGTCAATGATTTGTCATGCTTTTCCCTTTCCTTTGCAATTGAATTTCTAGATTAACAAGATTCCCCTTGTTTACTAAAGCATATTGGATGACATTCTCAGATAGCTCATAAGCAAGGTTTTCCTTTCTACAAATGAGTGATTTCGTTTACTAGAAATTGTGATGCCTGATTTGCTTCTTTTACTGCAATTTGGTTTTTATGAGTATTTTTTCTTTCTGCAAAGTGTGATACTTGATTTACTGCAATTGAGTTTTTATGATGAATTTCTTTTACTACAAAATGTGTTACGTTTTCTTTACAATAGAGGTTATTTAATTTCCACAAGTGTGCTTTCCTTAGTTTATAATCTTGGTTTGTTATTTTTATAGCAATTGATATTTTGAGTTTTTTAGGTGTTGAAAGAACCCCCCACCCTACATATACACCATTCATGTGCTAACGAATGTACCAGTGGTCCCTTTGAAGATAGAAAAATGGTATGTTGAGGATTTTTTCAATGAAGAGTTTGAGGATAACATCAATCAGTCAAAGCACCTATTTCACTGAATAGTTTCTAGGAAAATTCAAAGGAGTCTCGAAGTAGTACATGGAGAACCTCTTTCAGTTTGGTAAGAAATGGAAAACATTGTTACTTTTGAATTTCCTATCAAAGATCTAGGAGTGGCTCAAATGCATAATATTCCCCCACCTGCACTACCAAAATTTCATGGTTTGGAAAATGAAGACCAAAATACATTCTTATTTCATTTTGAAGTACTTTGTAAAGGTTATGGTTATTGTACTAATTCTGAAAAGTTGCAAGTGTTTCCTCTTACTCTTAAAGGAGCATCTCTCTACTGGTTCATGAGCCTTGGTGGGAACTACATTCAAACATGGGAACACATGAAGAATGCATTCTTGGAGAAATATCAAGACTATTTTCAGGCCGGTGAAGATATTTTTGGAATAACACAAGGGGAAAATGAAAGCTTGGAGGATTATGTCGAGCTATTTACATACAACCTCAAAAAATAAAAACATAATAATTTGGTAAACAATACATTCAAAACACTCCTCAAAGGAATCAAAGATGAATTTCTAGAACCTTTAAATCTTATAGGAGTAGTTGATGTTTCTTACTTACCATATGATGATGTTTGTAAATTGTGCATTAG
Source organism: Pinus taeda (assembly GCA_000404065.3). Taxonomy (NCBI): domain Eukaryota; kingdom Viridiplantae; phylum Streptophyta; class Pinopsida; order Pinales; family Pinaceae; genus Pinus; species Pinus taeda. The sequence goes on along the minus strand of APFE030835958.1, from coordinate 242,265 downwards.
TTATTTAGGAGAAATCTCCAAGGTTTGTAAGAATTCTTAAGAACCTTCTTCTCAATTTTTGGAATCAACTACAAAAATAGGAGCTACAAAATCTTGTCTAAATTTACAATTAGATTATTTGTAGGAAGAATGGATGCAGTGCAAGGAGGATCATTCAACAAATTATTTTCCATCATTGTCAGGGTTTCAACAAGTACTTAAGGAATCAAGTAAGGAAATAAATCGACCGCTAGATATAACTAAAAACTCATCATCATTTAATACCTGGAATAATATTTATTGTCCCCAACATGTTCCTAAACATACCTACAACCCTCCAATCACATGGAAAAAGTATAATCCTCCTTTGATTCAATACCCCACTTGATGTCTACAATGGTGCTCTCCTTGGCCCTCATCCTCGAGGAAAATATCTCCATGGCCTCAAGAATCATTTGGATCTTTTGCTCTAGGGAAATCTCCCATGCAAAATCCAATCATATGAGCACCAACAACAATCACAATTTCTTTCCAATACACCATTATGTTATACTCCTCCATGTTCCCAGCTGCATTGCAACCTTATCTTAACCCTAGTCCATACCCTCATCCATATACTAACCTTAATCCATACCCTAACTGTAATTTCAATCAAAACCCTAATCCAAACCATCAAGTTGCATAATAGTTTCAACCTATTTCTGTTGATTCCCATATTGAAAAAGATGTTACACCTTCCATATTGGGGAAGGGAATGAATTTGGAAACTTCCCCCATTATCGCAGAACATTTACCTCGCGAAGGTATAATTCAAAGACCACCTAAGGATCAATCTTTCATTGGAACTTGTTCTAAAAATGTTGTTGAAACTCAAAGCCCTAGAATCTCTTTCAACCTTTCTTGTGAATCTGAAAATCATACATTTGAGCCTGAACTTGAGAGATTTATCTTTTGTCTTTCACCAGATTATTTGTGATTACAGGGGAATGACTATCAAACTATTGAAGACATGCATCAATTGGAGAATCATAAATATGTGGATTCCATTGAATCTTGGTTTCAAGCAGCCATTAACCCATCTCATTTCTTCGTCATTAAAAAATTCTTGGTACCATGTCAATTAAAGAAACTAGTTTCTCATGCTTTGGTATTTATTGAAGTTTATTCTTTAAAACTAAGTGTGAGTATAATCAACATTTGTTTACGCACATGGCTTCATCGGAAGTATGCCTACACTTAAAGGTGATATTTCTCTCTTTTAGAATATGATAGCGTAATGAATAAAGATGAATACCAACACTCTTGAATTTGTGGTTCCATAAAAGCACAACTTTTCAAAATTTTTATTATTACACATTCTCATGGTAAAACTTGTCAAAAGTAATTTACACTTAACACTTCATATTTTAAAAGTGACTTTGATTGTGGATGAATATGTATTGTTATAAGTTACATGTAATACTTTTCTCTTATTCTAACAAATTGTGATCCAGAAAATATTTTCAAGTCTCTCATCAAAGGAATCAATGAAAAACCTCTTATGGTGGACCACTTTTCCAAAACCCTAATAAGATTTCGTAAAGAACCCTAACAAGATAAACTCAAGGAATCTTTTTGGTCATTATCTGATTTTTCTTTTAATAAAGTTCTTATGGTAGCATAAGCAACCAGTAAAGAGTAGTAATTAAAAGCTTTTCCACCATCCTGCACTCTTATGGAGTAGACTTGCTTCCTCACCTATTAAGTAACATATGTGAGGTTAATCATAATCATAGCTTTGTTCTAAAAAAATAAATGAATTAATAGAGGGATAGGACATCTCATTGGGAGCCAACCTACTATGATCATGGGTCCTATAGGGAATGACATTACCACACTGGTCACCAAGCCAGGGTAATGGCTTTCAGTTGAAAAATTGAAAGACAAGAGGTGTCATCGCGAGCCAGCTTGTTCATTCTTGTGAGCTCTTGTGAATAGCATTGTCATTAGCTAGTTACCAAGCCAAGACAACAACCTTCAATTAACATATATAAGGAGAAAAATTAAATTCTCATAAATAACTCTAAATTTATATCTAATAGGTGGTACACAAGCATTTCGTAAGGTTAAAAGCTATCCCTATCAAGGCTATGGATGCCTTCTAGCAGCAGGGCGATGATTGTTGGATTAAAGTTGAATCTAGACTATAATTTACTTGATTGTTTTTTCTTTTCGTGAACCCACTCATAATCTCTATGAGAATGGCTTTAAAATCCTTTTGTGGTTATACCTTGGAGTTCTATCTTTTTGGAATGATTTTTATGGACGTGGGGACAAGAGAAGCTTTAACTATACATGGATAATGGTAAAATAATCATTATGGGAAGGTATTACTGTCTACTTGTAACACCATATCTTTTAAGTCATGTCACTCATGTTTATAATGAGAATGTTAAAGTGAAACTTTTGATCACGGATGCCTCTGAGATATTATTTTTGAAAATTTTAAAAGTTGTCTATTTTTCTCAAGTAATAACACCATCCTTGCAATTTAGTTTTTCCATGGTAATTTTAATTTTAGGTTTTCTTGAAATCAGTTTAAATAAATAAAGGGTCTAGCACACACTCTATTTTTAATAACAAGCTTTATCAAGTGTAGGAAATGTAATCATCTAGAATTGCAGGAACAACATTATGAATGTTTATACATGTTCCTAATTTTGTTTTTTTGCAAAGGAGTAACAATACTGGATTTTCTTGCACGAGGACGTGTAAGATGGTCAGCATGGGGGTGATTTTGGGCCTCAGTTTTGTCTCATTTTTCACTCAAAATCTCTCATGCTACTGTTTGATTAAATGATTATTATTGCAAGTATTTATTACTTCTTTTGTTTTAATGAAATTAAAATACCATTAATGGAAGTTTAATAAAGGTTTGTATATTGTAGGTTAAAGTTGATTTGGTCATGTTTTGGACCTACACTTACCTTCCTGCACTGTGCAATAGATTCCTGCACCAATTTAGTTCTTACAACGTGCCTGCACCAGTGTAAGTTTTACAATGTGCCTCCACTAATTTAGGGCTTTCATACATTGACACATCTCTAGATAAATATGAAAGAGGTTTTTGTTCAAAATGGTGTTTGAACACTTCCACATAATATAAGATACACCCAGCTCATACGGATTTATGTTTAAGCAATAATTAATGCCTCAGCCCAAAATTCAAAGTAGTTTCCAAATTACCAACTTCTGCCTCATTTTGCATGCCCGTGAAGATGAATGAAGAAATTCTAGAACATGAGTTTTTGTCCAAGTATAGAAAATCAACAAATCCTCAAACCTATTTCTAAAATTTGTAATGGTATAAAACTTAGATAATAGTCTTTGAGTCAATTTTCTAAAAATACTGTTTTTCTAGAATTTTAGCATCTCAGATTTCAAACAGTCATTTTCGGGCACGATTTTTGAGGCAATAGATCTAAACCAAAAAAATATGACATAGTTTATTGTTGAAACTATAACAAGCAATATTTCCTTAAAACATTTTTCCAAAATTCGTAATGGTTAAGGAGATACATAGAATTCCTTGGAGGCATTTTGTTAAAAAAACTGATTTTTCCGAAAGTGTAGAAAACTGTCGAACTTGGAAAATTTGTGTTAGATCTTCATTCCTTCAATGGGTAAATGGTTTTATTGATATTGTAATTATGAATATCAGTTGGGATTTAATTCCCATGTTATTTTCTCAAGAAACTATCATGTAAAAACCAATATAAAAGAGAGGAGGTACGTAGGTGTGGGTAGGATGGCAATTTGTATTTTGTAGATTATATTTCAGTTGCAAAACAAGGAGTTAGATCTTGTTGTGCAGGGAACGAGGAGCTTCATACGAGTGGGATGATCCCTGAAGGGGACCATTGGAGCTAGCACTGCATTATTTAATGAATGTGTAACAAGACTTTTGAAATGAATTTCCTTGGCGTTAAATTCTAAATTTTGGTTTCTACTTTGAAATGAGCTTATTTGGCAATCGCTTTTGAGTAATTTTGTTTCTCTATAATGTTCTAAGATTGTGATTTAAATTGCTGCAAGGGAAACGAGCTTGATGGTTGGGCCCACCAGCCAGTGTGTTTCCCCAAACCTCTTAACTTTCATTTGCTGCATTTTAGTTTGTTTGGTGTGAGTGTGATCTTAGATAATTTCAAAATTTCATTTCATAGCTCTTATTTTAGTAATTTCATTTTCAATTTTATTCCAAATGCTTTATTTTATTGTCGTTATTATTTAAGTTTAATATCAATTCTTTTGGATGTATTTTCATAAAGGCTGAACTAAAGTAAATCGTGAATGTTTTAACTGCATCTCTTATTTATTCTTACAAAGATCTACCCTTATCTCATTGCTGCATGACAAAGTTTATTTCTAGAATGCAATGTTGAAAAAATTGCTGAGCAAGAATTCTAGTTAAGTTAACTTAATATGTACTCATAATTTCCTTTGAATATTTTATGAGATAGATTCCTGCACTTTTGCATAAAAACATTTATTCCTACACTGTTGCAGGAAAAAATTTATTCCTGCAATTTTGCAGAAAAACATCTATTCCTGCATTGTTGCAAGAAAACATTTATTCTTGCACTTTTGCAAACAGATGCTCAGATCAACATAAGGTAAGATTGTGAATCTTGTTGACAAAACACTCACATAATTCTTCATTATAATTAAATGTTGCATATATTATAAGGAAGTATTTAATAAGATCAGGGTAAACAACATGAATTATATATTGTTTCTTGTTGCATATTTCTCTTATAACAAAAGTACTAAATTTTCTTTAATAGAAGGAGTGCATTATTATTTCGATTCTTCTTAAAGTATTTAATTATTTCCTTAGATTAGTTGGAATGAAGTTGTTGTGTGATTTCATGTTTGCAACATAGCAATAATGTTTCAAGAGGTTTCACATTCTTTATTTCTTGAATTGCTTTCTTTTGAATGGGGCCTACATTCCCTTCTCCCCTGGACAATTGAGGAAGACCTACTGCAGTAATAAACTCACCCCAAAAGAGGAGCTAGAAGTAGATTCCCAGAGTGTGTTTACTTTGCTGTAAAGAGTCTTGTTTATTTTTCTTGAATGATGCTCCTTTTGAATTTCTTGCAAGAGCTTGGTTTTTATTTAACAAATCCCCGAGGTCATATTCTGGCATATATTGTGCTACGCCTCTAAGTTTACTTACCAGGATTGACAAATTAAATGTTGGTGTAAATCTTGCATTTATACCACCCAACAGGTGGTCACAGGTCAGATACAGATGACATGGTTAGAGATGGAAGGTTGTTTGAAACTTTGGATAGGAGAGATGATGGACACAAGTATTATTATAGTTTTGGTTCTCATAGGTAACATGATTTTCATTGTTATCATACTTAGAGGAGTGATAGGGAATACTTTATAGATTAAGTTAAGAAAGAAAATCCACCTATATTTGATGGAGATGTGAATAATTTGAAATATGTAGAGGCTTGGATAGTAGGGATGAAGAAGTTCTTTGAATTATATAATTACATAGATAACATGAAGGCCAGAGTAGTTATATTCAGATTGAGAGGTAAATAATACATCTCATGGGAAGATGTGAAGTGGTTCAGTGACATCAGGATAGATGACTTGACTTGGGATGCATTTAAGAGGCTTTTAAGGAAGAATTGCTTGTCAGAAAGGTACTATGATAGTAAGGTCAAAGAATTGTATGAGCTAAATATGGGATCAATGATAGATGAGGAGTATATGACTAATTTCTTGGAGCTATTGAGGTATTTACTGTATCTTAAATATCAGAAGGCTAAGGTTCAACAATTTATCAGTGGTTTTTAACTAGAATTTAGAGATTGGATTGAGTATGATGAGCCTAAGTCACTTGAGGAGGTTATTGGAAAATTGACACATTGATATGAATAGTCAAAGCATAAGAATCAATCTTAGCAAGAATGGAAAGGGAAGGATAAGGATAAAGGTAAGGGTAAATGGAAGTGGAAAAGAGAAATTCCTTAGAATACATAATAAAATGTGCCACCTCAAAAGAATTTCAATGAAGCTAGACAGGGACATGGATCAAATCAGAAACATAGAAGTGATGGTACTGGATGGCTGCAGTGTTGGACATGTGATAAGGAACACATTAAGCGAGTTTGTCCATAGAATTATGATGGCCTCAGATATATAGTGCACAAGAGGCATAGAATGTTGGGGATGTTTGACAGAGTTTTCTGCATATATATGCAACACTGGATAATAGAAATGCAGACCATCAAGCATATATCATTGAGATGGACAGTAAGCTTTTTGATCAAGTTGTTTCAATTTTTATTGACCCTAGATATAATTATAGTTATGTTAGTCCTAACTTACTGGATAAGTGTGGTTTGAATAAATAAGTGCATGCAGAGTATTGGTCAGAGCAGCTAGCTACAAGTACAAACAAGCGAGTTCACCATTGTGTAAGAGCTTGTGCATTTGATTTGAATGGTATGCCTACTACAACACAGTTGAATGTTTTACCATTGGGATCATACAATATCGACATTGATTAGTTGTACCTTCTTAGGACCAAGGTGGATTGTTATGATAAAGCCATTGAATGCTTGGATGACAATGGGGAACCAGGCAACTTACAGGGAAAGAATAAAGCCACATCAGTTAGGATGGTGGCATCTATGCAAGCAAAACATAGTCACAAAAAAGGGTGTACCTTATTTTTTTTACATATCTCTAGTGACAAAGGTAAGGAGGCTTAGGACATAGATATTATGAGCAAGTAGCTAGTCCTACATCAGTTTTAAGATGTGTTTCCCGAAGAGATTTCAGATTTTCCACTTCACAAGTGTTAGGGTCTTATATTTCATAGGATGAGTTGTTTTTACCTGAAAAAGAAAAAGAAATATAAATTGTAGGGGATATAAAAATAGAATAAAGAAACAAAAAGAATGACAAAAAGAGAAAAATATATGAAAATGTCCCCCTACATGAGAAATTCTAAATGCCACCAAGGAAAATGAAAATTGGATGAAAGCATACTTTAGGAATTTTTGTAAATAAAATGTGCAGCTTGTTTAAATGCCACATTGTAAATAGGAGAATTAGAAATAGTTAGTTTAATCACATTGTTTAAAAATGATTGGGTTGAAAATAAATTTAATTAGGTGTGTGAATAAATCAATAACATATTTTAACCATGATTGAGAGATTAGTTGAGTTAACCACAACATTTAATCATGGTTAACTGACAAAGAAAATATAATCAAAAACCTTAGAAAAATTAATAAAAGGTGTTTGCAAAATCAAATGCACCCTAGATTTGATTAATTTGGTTTTATTTGATTTGAAATAAATCAATAATGTGGTTAAACATGATTAAACATTTCTAATAGCATATACTATTCATAAATGTTTCAAAGGTTTTAATAAATTTGGAATGCAAAAAATAAATTTTGTTGGCATGTGATTATCAGTTACATAAGAATCAACGATTCAGATCTCCCCCGCCTGGATCAACGATGGGTAAGTTCTTTTGAGCCCCCCTAAGCTCCATCCCACTTTATCGACATTCGGGGGCAGCGGGGGGTGTCTAGAAGGCTTCTCTATGTGTCACCCTTGCCATGTTTTGACCCCCCCCACCTTGCCTTTTCACTCATTGTGCACCTGACCTCTAAAAATTCATCTGATGTTGAACACTTAGTCTGCTACCAATGATCACTCACCACTTTAGCTGACCTTCCCTCCACTCATCGTCTGCTAGCTCACCCCTACAGACCCCACTTCCCCAAACTTCCTTCCATCTAAATTTTCCAAATATACTCTACTACCCCCAATCAAAACCTACCATCTGACACTCCCTCACCCATGTTAGCAAACCATTACACCAATTAAATCTCTCACGTTCCTGTTGCAATGGACCCGCTCTCAGTAATGGTGGAAACAAAATGGTAACTTCAAAATTGCCTTATTAAGCACTATTAAGCCAAAAAATTACTTTATTTCTCTCTTTTACATGACCTGTTCAATTTTTCAATCTTCCACATTCTTGTAGTAACCGAAATATTGCCCAGCAATAGTAATCCAATTGCTATTAGGCACCCCGCTTCACCATTCTGCAGTTAGATTCCTTTCCAAGTAATCGTAGTCTCATTGTCCCTTTGTATTTTCTTTTAACAAATCGATAATGCCTTTGAAAAGTAAAACCCCTAAGGAAAAGGGAAAGAAACGAGAGGCAAATCCCATAATAACCCCTCTTATTGACCTAGATCATCTACTCTAAGTCGATATACAGTATAAAATCGATAAGAAAAAATATGAATTCAACTTCTTCAAACTTCATAGTTGGTTGAAGAAGAAATTCGTAGACCAGAGCGATGAATTAAATCTATGGGAGTCTACCATCCCCCAATTTATGTTCCCACAAACCCATCATTTCCCTAAGCTAGCCTCCTGGTGTCAATGAGATATGTGCCATCCCAAAGAGCAATTGTGAGCCTCAATGGTGAAATTCTGATCCCCATCATAGCTAAAGCCATACCTCAAATTCTCCATGTAATAATTCCATAGTCTTCCAAGCCACTGTAAGTTGACTCTCTCACAACGTTCTACAGGAATTTAACCTTCCAATAGAGAGCTAATATATTTGAAATCTTTCATCTTGAAGATGCCCAATTACCTAAAACAAAAAGACATGTTTATTTATCATCAAGCAGACATGTTTCACCTGACTGTGTAGAATATCAATAAGCAGGGTAATGCTGAATTTGTCATACATTAGAGCTCTCTGGTTAGGAAAAAATCCACAAATTTTACTTTAACAAACTATGTTGATCAGTTGTTGTACAAAGTTTTTTATCTACTAGATAGTGATTTGGAGCCTAGGATAGGAGCATATCTTCAACTGGTTTTACATCTTAGTGGTTAGGTGAAGAAAAGTGACTAGTATTTATACTAGAACCACATCGAGATCAAAATTTATTGGTGTGAATTGTCACCCTATAGGTTGCCAAAATTTGTTCCCATGAAATTGTTCTCATTAGAGTACATCAGAGAAATGATATATATGGATTACTTAAATTTTGTGGCAGATAAGAAGAAGGCACAGTATAAAATCAAAGCATAGGTTGGACCTTTTCTATGCAATACCAGAACCATTGGTAAAGATTTTTTTTTCTTGTTGAAGCAATTAAATTTCAAGTTGAGCTTTGCTTGGCCTTATGACCCTTTTGGTCTAATTTCAAAGCTGAGAGTGGAGCAAACAACTACTCCCTAGACACATACTCCTCGGAAAAAAATCAAGAAACACATGAACCAAGACGAGTGGGAGGAGAACAAACTGCAAGAGGCTGAAGAACAAGTCATATCAAGGACTTCCTCTCAGACTCCCACACCACAAAAAAGGACTAAGAAAAGGATAAGAGAAGAACATTCTTCTCCATTGACATTAATTGAAGCCAAGAATTTCTTAATATATACAAAGAATACTAAAAATAATCCACCACCAATTTTTAAGTAGGATGAAGAAGGATAGAGTACTATAGTCATGATAGTTAAAATCTTCAATGTGATTTCTTCCGAAAAATTATTTTATCTTAAGTTAAACAATTTTCAAGAACACCATAAGGAATTTTTGTAGTTACAAGATAGGAAGACATTTTTATAGGCTCTCCATCTTCCTCTACTTCACAAGATCATCTAGATGTAGCTCAGAAAATAGACTCAGCTCAAGTTCAAACAAAGCCTATTTTTTTGCCAAATAGAAGGTAATCAAAGAGAGGAATGAGATGATGAATACCACAATCTAAACACAATTTTGGAAGCAGACAACTACATCACAACACTGGCTCCTTTCAGCATTTGATACAGAAAATGGAAAAATGTAACTTGCATTCCCTGAAGCTAAAGCATCAACCCCAAGGACACCAACAAATTATAAATATTTTTTGTTTATTTTTGATATACAACAAATATATCCAATAGATCAAATGGACATGCACAAAAAAACTAGTGAAATGATGTATTCTACACTAACTAATGCTACCATGTTTTCTTCTAGATTGCAGGTATCCTTAAACAACACATAATCATAGTTAAAGGTCGAAAGGATTTCATCCTTACCAAAGGATACCAGGATCAAGTCACTTGAATACTTGGTGATCAAACTGGGATATAATCCCAAAGATGTAAAGGCAGCAAAAGAGATTTTGAAAAGAAAGGATGATGATATAGCAACATTGAGGAAGTAGCTAAAATTTCCTACCATAGGAGATACATCGGCTAAGGAAGTTGGAGAGATATAAAAGTAGGAGGAGGATACGTTCTCAATAGTGATTGAGAAAAACATCCAAATCCAGGACATAGAAGAATAGCTAGAGAAACTACTCAAAGAAAAAGAGAAGGCATCACAGTTGGCCATAGTTCCACTTATAACAGTCCCAATTTTAGTGACCACAACCCTAGGAGTATCTACTTCAACTTCAACACCAGCACAAACATTAGATTCTTCAAATCCACTTATTAAACCCATAGAAAATATGTTCATTTGGGAACTATAAATTGCTAAGTTAAAAGCTCAGCTCAAGAGAGTGTCAGAAGAGAAATTAGGAATTGATAATTCTTATGTGGAAGAGTTGCAAAAATCCCATAAGCGTAATCTAAAAATTGAATAGTTGTAGAGTGAATTAGTTATGACTCTAACTCTGGCCCAATATAGACAAGAAATATGGACAAAAATGAGTGAAGCCATCACAGAAATATGGCCTTCCATACAGATCACTTTTGAGCAATAAGAATTAATACAGAGGTCCGAAGAGGTAATAAGGAAAACCAAAATAGACTTAGGACAGAAAATTTAGAAAGCAACAACAATTATCAATATCTTGAATTACAAAAACAAAGAAGAATTAGAGAAGCTGGGAATTCAAGATAGGATAGAGACTATTCTACAAGTGAGGAGGATACACACCAAAAGAATATTAATCTACAACTGGACAATAAATGACAAAATCTACATATCAACACATAAATATTTCATAAGAAGAGCTAGGTAGTGAACAAGAAAGTTCTACTAGGACTAGTTGGTATGGGAGATAAACTCATGAGCTTGATAAAGTACCAAGAGAAACTATGCATTATCTCCCAAGACAAGTCAAGACTTCTAGGTATAAAGGGGAATATAACAGGGAAAACATTCCTGGATGCCATAGATTTCTTCTTGTTCATTAGTCATGAACTGAGGATTGTGTTCATCATCAAACAAACTTTACAAAAGTAGACATATGTGGATGAGAACTATGGAAATTTAGTTAAATTTTCTATCCTAAGTGAAGGCAGATGGGACAACTTGTCTGGATTACTTGAGTAATGTTTATCTTTGACAACAGTAAATTTTGAAGCTGATTCATCAACAATCATCCTCAACAATAGGGCCAATAGTTCCAATAGTTCAAAAATTCCTAAATTTATGTATTACTTTTGTAATCAGTTTTTAGATATTATTAGGATCATTTATTAATCTTTAGAATCTAGATGTTTTGTAATATTTTCTATAAGTACTTCATAAATTGAAGTATGAATGGTTGGGGCTTATTTCAAGAAAATGACTTCTATTATAAATCAACTCACAGAGCCACCATTGATCAGATTTTCAATAATACAGTGCAATCATTACAGGATTCTTGTGTCATTTTATTGGTGAAGTTCATCTCTCTTTGTCAATTTGCTTTCTTTTTATTCTCATATGTGATTCTAAAATATGAATTATTCTAGAAAGAACATAATTTTTTTGAAGGTACACTCTATCTCTTACTTAAGAATAATTTCTATGTTTTCCATCGAAGTTTAAAATTAGAATTCTTGACTGCTATGGTTTTTAATTGGATCTATAAATGTTTTCCTCTCTTTCACACCATATATGTTAAAGGATCCACTAAATTTTCCTAAGATTCCCTGTAAGTTTAATCTGTAAAATTTGTATTTGATCATCTCAAACCCGTGTCTCCAATTTCCCAATGGACTTTCTTCCCAGTTTCAATCCAACAACACAAAAAACACAAACACGAACTTAATAGCTAGCCTAATACCTTCAATAAAAGAAATGTAAATCATAAGGAGAGCTCCCTCTCTAAAAGTGGAAGGGTTAGATTCCCAGTTTCGAAAGTGGTTCTATGGTTACTTCTGTGATTTTTTCCACAACCTGAAAAATTACAGAGTGATAACATTGTGGTGAGCACACTAGGGACAATGAACATACCTTGGTTTGAAATATTGTTTCCCTGGTTCAAAAACTTTATTTCAAGAACATTTAAGATTTATATTTTAGAAATAAATGTTTTGAGGTTGTAAAATTTTTAAATAGTTAAAATTGTGTGTTTAATACTATATAGATATGCCTCCTAAAAGACTTCATACCTCCTAGATAATCCTGCGAAATAGATAAGAAAGAAAAACATAACGGAAAGTAAAGGGAGTAACAATCTTCTACCAAGATCCAATTCTTTGCCAAAGAGCTTTGTGAAAATAGAAAAAATTAAATTTGATCTACCCTTTGAACTCAGTTTGTTTAGATCCAAATCTGAAAGCTTTGCAGTTGAAACTGTCACTAATGAGTAATTGTTAAGACCATACGTGTATGAACATCAGTTTATAGACAAAGATTTTTACAAACAAACTCTCCAACAGTTTGAAAAATTAGAAGACCTAGTGACAAACCTAATCCAAGCTATCCATAAAGCTTACATCCATGAATAAATTGAACTTCCATCCCTATCAATCTTTATTTCCTCTTCCATCACACAATATTTGCATCCTTCTTCAACTAGTTCTGCCTCTTCCACAATTTCCACTACCTCCCAACCAACATCACAAACAATAATTCAAACTATTTTAATCCATTCAATATATACACCTCTTATAGTTTCAATTATTGTTCATCCCCATATACAAGTAATGGTAGCTCGATATGCTCCCCTAGTTTTACCTGCCCAATTAGATAACATGCCTCAAGACTATCAAAGTAGGATTACTCAGTTTCATGGAACTGGGCCCATCACTACACAATGACATGTAGAAAAAATGAATGATTACTTTGACCTTCAATAGGTTAATGAAGAATATGTGAAGATGAGGCTTTTTGCCAAAAACCTTAATGGTTAGGCAAGAAAATGGTTTAAATATTTATGAGTAGCTATCATAAATGACCTTACTGTGTTTCATCAATATTTTCTCAATCAATGGGAAACTAAAAAGAATCCCATCTATATTTTAAAATAATGTAAAAATCTAAAATGAGGCCCCAATGAAATTGTTGAAGAATAATGTGATATATTTAATCGAGTCTATAATTCCATTCTAGTTGCTATAAAGCCCCCACTAGGGTTAGCCCTTATTTATTTTATTGAAGGATTTGATGTTGACATGGCCTACTAATTAAGCGAAAGAGACCCTACCACACTTGAAGAAATGAAAAGTAATATTTTCAAAGTAGAGGCTAATTTATTAGTCAAAAAAGCTAAGCTTGAAGCTGAAAGAAGGGTTACCATTAAGGTGGAACCTTCCTCCTCTTCATCAGACTTAATGATAGACAACCTAGTCAAAACCATGGAAATAATGATGGAGAGGATGAGTGTGGTTGATAGAACCCCTCCTAGGGATAACCAAGGAAATTCTCAAAATAGAAATCAAAACCTGAGGAGAAATCCACCTTTAATAAAACAAGGGGAACAAATCGTCTGTAATGATAAAAAACTTAAGTCCCATTTCCAACAAAACTATGTCAAAGAAGAAGTGGAACTAGACGAATATTTATTGGAAAACGAAATTAATTTATTTTGGGAGACATAAGTTGATCATATATATTTTACCAATGAAGAGAAACATAACGTTATTCTTTCACAACCAGAAACAATTCCATTAGAGTTTGGAGAATACAAAAAGGGTTATTAGAATGCCATAATGGAAGTGCATATGAAATATAACCTCAAGAGTAGAGAAAATGTTGATACTTCTCTGAAGAAAATCCCTGATACTCCTTCCAAAAGGATTGTTGATAATCCACACAAGAAAACTTAGACTAATATCCCTTCTTCTATTCAAACTAAAGATATTCCTTCCTCTAGTCAATCCAAAGAAGATGCTCAAAAGAAAACCTTAAAAAATACGATCAAAACATCAAGGAAACATAGAAGCCACAAACATATTTCAACATAGAAAATTAATTTGCTAAAGTTAAAATTTCAATCCCCCACACTGAATTGATGATTAAGAGTGCATACGGGACACAAGTAATGAAAGCCTTAAAAGTAGGAGAAAGAATAGATACTGTAAACCTCACTGATGACAAGCCTAAATTGTTGTTTAGTCCAGAGGTATAACATAAACCCCAAGATGGAATTGTCCTTCCTTTCTACATTAGTCTCAACATCCTTGATAAAGTCCTTCACAATGCCATGATGGACTCTAGTGGCTCACACAATTTAATGTCCCAAGCAATAATGGAGAAATTGAATCTTGACATCACTAGACCATATAAAGATTTGTATTCATTTGATTCCAGCAAGGTAAGATGCCTTGGTCTCATCAAACGCCTTTGTGTCAACCTAGCTCTAGTCCCTACCAAAATCCTAGTTATGGATATCACAGTGGTAGACATATCCCCAAAGTATGTAATTCTATTCTCTAGGTCATGGGGGACAAAACTGCAAGGCACCCTATAATTCGCTGGGTTATGCCAGCATACTTGTATTTGGTCAGCCTAGGAGACATTACAAAGAAACACTAATGAAATACATGGTTAGCAGTCAAGACAGACGAAACAATCATCCCTTGTATTCAGTCCATTCAGGCCTAGACTCTTTTATCTTGTATAATGATGGGGGTATAGAAGTAAAAAATCCCTACCCTAGAAACTGATTTGTGTGAAATGGAAAAAATCAAAATAGAGATTGTAAAACTAGATGAACAAAATGGGCCTTTATGGAACATGGATTTTGATGGAGCTCTAATCAAGCAAGGATAAGAAGCAGGCGCATGGGTTTTCAATTCACAAACTAGTAAATAAGAAGGACATTCATATAAACTGAATTTTCAATCTACCAATAATATAACTGAGTTTGAAGCCTTAATCCTAAGATTGAATCTTTTGAAAATATTAGGTGCCAAAAGAATTTCAATGCATGGAGCTTCTGAACTCATAACTAAACAAATCAAAGGGGAATACTCAGCTTAAAAAACCAAGGCTAAGGGCTTATATGAATGTTGTTCTATATTTTCTTGAATTTTTTGTTGAGTATGAGTTATATGTAATTCCAAGTGGTAAAAATATCATAGCTGATGGCCTAGCTACTTCAGCTAGTACTTGGAAAATTCCATATTGCTCAAGTGACAATTATATAATTGAAGTTAAAAAAAAATAGTTGTCCCAGATAATATCAAGTACTGATAAGTCTTTGGTAATGATGAATAGATTGAAGCTTTTTTTGCAGTCAAGGGATGAATTTGAGTGTGCCAATATGGACATAGATTATGATGTATATAATAATTTAGATAATATGATGAATAAAGTAGAATTGAATTTAGATAAAGATCAAGAAGAGTTAGAAATTTTGCATTTGAAGAATAATGTTTTTCCCAGAGGGTTAATTCCCTTAGAAGAGTTATTTGGTTTTAATGATGTAGCTAAAAAACCTAAAATAGAACGTATTGGAGCTGATGTGGCATGATGCAACATAGAAAAGCCTAAAATAGTTAAATTTTCCAAATCTTTGCCTTCTACTGAAAAACAAAAGTAGATACATTTTTTCAAGGAATTCATAGATGTATTTGGATGGAGTTATGAGGATTTCAAGTCCTATGAGACCAACATTATACAACATGAAATTCCTATAAAAGAGGATGATAAACCTTTTAAAAAGAAACTTAGAAGGATCAACCAAGTGCTTTTGCCCCTAGTTGAGAAAGAAGTTAAAAAAATGTATGATTCCAAAATCATTGCACCCTCATGGTTTTAAGAATGGGTATCAAACTTAGTTCTCACGAGAAAAAAGACTATGGGGATTAGAATATGTATCGATTTTAGAAATCTCAATAAAGCTTCTCTGAAAGGCAACTATCACTTTCCAAAAATGGACCACATCCTACACTAGGTAGTTGGATCAATGAGAATTTCATTATTAGATGGATTTTCTAGTTACAACCAAGTTCTAGTACATCTAGAAGACCAAGAGAAAACAACATTTAGAACACCTTAGGGTACTTTCATGTATGTGAAAAGACTACAAGAAAAAAGGTCATGGATGAGGGTGATGCTTATCACGGACCTTTAAGGTTCGTCACTAATGTCGCAAATGGTGACAGTCTTTAAAAAATCATTGTTGTAATTGTATATAGTGATGGTCCTTTATAGCTTTTCATGAAAACCATTCTAAATGACACTTTTGGTTAGGTCGTTAAAGGCCTGTCACTAATTCTCTCTTTGGTGACACTTCTAGTCAGAATATTTTATTGATCGTCACCAATGATATTTTTGGTTACTTTCAGTGATGCTCAATAAATGTTCATCATCATTTATCATTCCAATGAGTTTTTGATAACGCTTCATGCCTGTGATGGACTTTTAAGGTCCATCACCAATGTCGCATATGGTGACATTCTATAAAAAATCATTGTTGTAAGTGTATATAGTGATGGTCCTTTAAGGCTTGTCTCCAAAGCCATTTTCAATGACACTTTTGGTGAGGGTCATTAATTTCCCATCACTAATTCCCTCTTTGGTGACACTTTTGGTGAGGGTCGTTAAAGGCCTATCACTAATTCTCTCTTTGGTGAAACTTCGAGTGACGATCTTTTTTTGACCCTCAACAATGCTCTTTTTGGTTACTTTTGGTGAAGGTCAAAAAATGTTCGTCATCATTGATCATTCCAATGCATTTTTGATGACGCTATCTACCTATTACTATATTTTTTGTCAAAATATAATGATTTAAGACCATTGTTGTGGAGTCTTTTTCATTATGTGTCCAAGGTCATAACGATTATAATAGCAAGTCAATTTGTTAAGAAGTAATTAGTGTGTATCTTCTCCCTCAAGTCATAAGAGTATAGTCATCCTATGAGTCAACGCATGATTAATCTCTATTAGGTTTATTATCTAGCAAATTCCCTTCAAATAAAGTTCCACTAGTGTGTGTATGAACTATATTATTTAATACATAATCAAGCTCTGTCAATTCTATTAATGAGAGATACCTATAACTCCTCAACACTCACAACACACCTTAACATGCTTTGGAATAATGCACTAACATTCCTTGGTACCTCGCATGTCTTGGAACATTTTTGTACCTAGAACATCTTGCCATGAGTAGGATGCCAAAGCATATGTTCGCATGCCATAGCATAGCATAGCGCTCCCCTATCATGTGTTGGCATTCCCTGTAGTCCCTAGCATGCCCTAGAACTCCTTGGCATACTATTGCATTGACAAAAATTAGCTCTTGGCACATATTGGCACTTGGCATGTATTGGAACATATTATTAGTGTGCCTAGCATGCCCCTTTTGAAAAAGATAATGTCTTGACTTATTAACCCTCTTATGTGTTCATTTCATTTCATTTTTGCTTGGTTATTCCTTTTTTTGCCTTGAAACACCTTGATGCATATTGGCATACTCTAGTACCCTGCACATCTTAGCATGTCTTAGCACTTGGAATGTGTTGGCACTATTTGGCACATCTTAACACACCCTAGAACTATCTAGCAGACTCTAGCACTTCTTGGCATTCCCTGATATTCCCTGGCATGCGTTACCAATTCTTAGGATACCTTGTCACTCCCTCTTTGGCATGAAAACTAGCATTGATTGACACTCCCCAACACACCCTCATATTCATTAACTTCCATGCATTTTGACCTAGTGCTCCCTTGTGTTGTCCTTGTAGTCCTTAATACTCCTTAGCAAGCGTTGGCACTCTCTAGCACAGCTTAGCACTCATAAGTGAAGAATGAAACTTGTAACCAATGTTACCAAACTTGGAATAGACAATAAATTGGCAAGGCAAAAGAGCTAAGAGTTTTAATCAGAATAGAGAAAAATTGGAAATAAATGGGGAAAAAATCGGGAAAAAATCACTAAATTCAATAAATAAAAATTTACACATATATTGAAATAAAAGATAAAAATTTCCTAGATATTTAGTAAAGCCATGTACAAACAATTCATAATATCAATAGATGTCCAATATATCATGAATGAATAAGCATCTCATATATTTTATGAGTCCAAACATGATCTGAAGTACTGAGTCATGACTACTAAGTAGTGATTGCATAGAACTAGAAGTAACTGCTTCTAAAAGTTTACAAACAACTGCATACTAATTAGAAAAAATCAGTAACTAAAAGTGTAAGATTCTTAAGAGTGAAAACTAGAAGTGATTCCTCCCACTCCTCTGCTTGCTTGACTCTCGAAGTTCTTCAAGTCATGTAGGCTTAAAAGAGGAGCCTCCTCTAATTGGACCCAATCTGTTCCATTTGTAGTTTGCAAAACTCTCTCTTCAAGGTCTATTGGTGAACAATCCAAACCTATCATTATCATGAGACATTGAAATGTGAATTTAATTTTGACTTTGAACTTTAAAGTCTAAACTTTAAATTCCCAATCAGATTATGAAACATTCAAATTCAAGCTCTCACCTAGTATTTTCTTGTTGAGAAGTTGTAGAATGTAAACGAAAAATACAAGGTCGTTTAAGTGATTTTGTGTCAATTGGTTACACTTCTTAGAATGTATTTTCTCAAACATGCTCCAGTTGCACTCACAACCTGAAGCACTGCATGCTTGGTTTAAGATTACAATGGTAAATCTTTTCAAATCTAGCATATAACTACAAAAGTTTTGCCACCAAAGACCTAGCAAGTGGCAAGGGTTCGTGAGTAGACATACAAAATACTAAATAGTAAAAACTTAACAAGACAACAAAATTTAATAAAACATTTAACATACAAAATAAATTTTAAACAAATTTAATGAAATGATAAAGCCTTCAAACCTCAAAGGGTACCTGGCAACATATTATACCTTTCTCATATAACACTGGTATACGAAAATAATTTAGGTGGTGCTCTATAATCGTGTAGTTGGGAAAAGACATGACTTTGAAATTCTAGATCAGGAAAGCACCTTTCCATGCATGTCATAAGTTCTCTGTAAACCTTCCCATCGTCATTAAATTTCCTCTTATCATAAAAATACTATGGGTTTAAGAAGTACCTAGAAACATGTAATGGGGAATGTAATTTCCTATCCCAATGTGCATCAATAATGTCCCAAAGAGGCATATACTTTTCCTCTGCATCCCTATATCTTCTTTTGATGTCCTCCTTTGAAATATCCATCACCTCATAAATGTAACCCATAGCAGGTTTGTAACCATCAACCATCCTGAAAGTTCAAGCTTTCAAATTTAAATTAATATGAATTAATGAAAATGAAAAGAAGCTTGAAATTAAATTTAAAACATGAAAATTTAAAATACTTGAAGTACCTGAGAACTCTAACAAGGGACTCCATCACAACAATAATCTCTTCGACATCTTTCTAGAAACCATCACTAAACACAAGTGCAACAACTTCAATGCCTTCAAGGGTCTTGGAATGTTTAGATGCCATCCACTCAGGTCCCAAGGACATCCTCTTTAGATTTATCTTTTGCTCAAGCACAAATTGCAAATATATGAAATTTGTTGCAAATCTAGTCACTGCAAGTTGAAGAATTTCTTTACCTTCAGTGTATTTTCTCATGGTGTTTAGGACAATACTGTGGTTGTATAGGCATTTGGTTATGGATTGTTCCTTCTCCACAACCTCATGTATCCAATGAAGCTTATCAATGTCCTCAAGCCTTAAATCTATACAATGGGCAACATGATAGGTCGAAAAAATAGGTGGGTGCTTAATCTCAAAAAGTCTACCAACAACCATATAATTAGCTACATTGTCGGTGAAAATTTGTACAACATGTTCTTCTCCCACTTCTTGAATGACTTCCTCCATCATTTTACAAATAAGTTGTTCAGTTTTAACCTTGTGTGAGGCATCCACCAATTTCAAAAACATTGTACCTATTGGACAACATACAACGAGATTTATTAAGGTTTTATTCCTCTGATCTGTCCATTTATCACTCATGATCATGCACCCAATTTCTACCCATGATGAATGAAACTCGGATAGCACAAGCACGGCATCCTCAACACTTTCTAATAGAAAATTTGTCCTAATGCTCTCTAATGGAGGAGATTTTAACCCTAGACCTACAACAAAAACTGCATCAATCATAGGTTGCCAATAAGGACTTACGGCAGAGTGGAAAGTTATGTCAAAATAGTACTAGAAGTTAGCAATGGCCTTCCTTTCCTGACTATGGATATTTTTTTTCCAACCAGTGGTATCCAAGGTAGGTTGGGAAGTAGGTTTTGGTAGGGAGAAGAAAAGGTGTTTATGTTTCCACCTCCAATGTTGAATGTAGGAGGATTCATTTGGCCTTGAGTTTGACTTGGACTTGGAGGAATGTGTGGGAAACTTTGGAACTGCATTGAGGATTCAACAGAGGGAGATGACAATGGGGTAGTGGAAGAAAATTGTCAACTCCAGGAGTTCCTATTTATTTTTTTTGTTTTTCTTTCTTTGCATTATGCTGACTCAACATATCAATGGCCAAGGTTGCTTGGTGTTTGACATTTTTGTCAACATTTTTGTAGATACCTATATCATGGCCAGGTATTTGTGCAAGGTGGTACTTGAATCTATAAATGCCTCCACTACATTTCCCTTTGTAAAATTTACAAAGGAGCTTAGGGTCTCCAAGAATCTTGTCACAATAAGCCTAAGCAAAGTCCTCCCTCTGCATTGTTGTTATTTTGGGCTTGTGTTTAAATTGCAGCTTCTGTTTAGATTTGGAGTTGTGCCTTATATTTAATTTGGCTCCTGTAAAATACGATAAAAAATTAAAATTAAAAATGACATATATAACTTTGCAAAAAGGAGGGTTGGTTTTAAAGGATATGAGGTTTTGTTAAGGATCGAAGAGGAGGTTGTCCAACAACGCAAGCACATTTCGACCTAATATATCATTATGACCTTGAAACATAATAAGGTATATATGAGGAAATCCTACCTAAAGGAAATATTATCAACATATATTGCATTGTAATCCTGAATTTGCAAGTTTGTTTACCATAAGACAACTGAACCAATACATCAATAAAAGATTCTGGAAGAACAAAAATACCCAAAGTTGTGAATCCAAGGTTAAGGCCTTTGAAGTCAGTAAGATATCGACGAAGGAAGGAATCCTTGATGACTTGTTCGATGGTTGGTATGAAACCATTTCTTAGTGGACTTTTAAAATCTATTTAGTCCCCATTTATAGGGTTGAAAAGTCATAACCAAAGGAATACGCTGAACATTCGATTGTTGAACAATGAAACTTGAAACCTGCCATTGAAAATGACATTGAAACTTCAATATAGTAATATACCTATTATTTAATCCAAGTGCCAATGTACCTCGATTATTGAATAGTGAAGTGGCTAAGCCTAAAGCTAACACACGCTGAAGGTGACGGGCAATTGCCCGAGGGTTGATATCTTGTATGGATAGAGCACACATTGGCAACCACCCAATATGGAGTCTAGAATTAGGTTCACCTTGGCGACTACCCAATATTGAGTTTGGACTATGTAATAATGAGTAGTGATTGATTACTGAAGGTCTCAACATATGAGTTTTGGGCCTAAGAAATGAGAAATAAATTTTGGAACGACTGATGTTTAGTTTCTAGCAATGTAGCATACCCAAACTTGAAAGACTTGCGTTGACCATGAGTTAAACTTGGTCAATGTGATTTTGAATCTTAAATATTTAGACCAGATCATTTGGAGAGCAAGCAGATTCTGACTCACTATTAATTTTGATTGATCCGTGAATCCTGTTTCCTTGCTTGTAATTGAAATCTAAACTCAGAATACGAGATCTTACAATTGAAACTAATTGTGAATTTTCTAAATTGAAATTGTCCCATCAGCATTGGTTCTATTTATGGCTAGGCGCGTCAATGGAAGATACTCATTTTAAATCAGGTTCATAGAGAAAATATTTTATGGAAGATGTTTCTTTTATGTCGTGAAAGACATAGTAATATTTTTTATCAAATTTGAGTAACAATAGTATCTACTTTGTATCTCCAATATCTCACTATTTTCATCTCCTATAACTCATATAGAAAGTGGGGTAATAGTGGACATGTAGCATCAAGCTCCACTCCTTTTAATCCAAAGTTATGCATGCAAATCTTTGTGTCACTTGTGCAACAAAGCCTTCACTGTAGAATGTCGAGTTAACACCTACCTTTGCATGACAGAAGCTACACATACCTTTTGACTTGGTTTTTTCACCTTTTGTCCATTCTTTGTTTGGAGTTTGGGACAACAAGCTCCACATAGTTTTCTTCCATACCTCTATGTGGGTGTAACTTTACACATTTTCTTTGCTTCAACCAATATCAAAAGCATTTGTGAGCTTCTTTCAAGGCATGAATACATGCTTCAATCATGTAAATTAGCAATTGTAAAGTAAAAAAAAAATAAACCATGGAGTATCCTTTTCCATTTCAAATATTTTTGGATTTTATTGAGAGTTTTTTAGAGATAATTATTAACTGGCCCTCTACTTTTCCCTTTTCCCTAATATAAATTGCATCTCTTATTACATTTCTAATCAAGAGATTTACATCAAATATTGGATAAAAGGGCCAAGGACTTTTCATAAATGCTTCCTTGTTGAGTAGAAGAATAAATGGTCCACATGTCATCTGGGCTCCAATTTCTTGGGAATTAATAATTGTTTTCAAAAATGAATACTCTTGTTTGAATCTAGAACTACGTTTAAGATTTGAAAATGGATTTTCCTACAAATTGATCTTGGAAAGTTCCTTATTAAAGGCTTCTCTATATCTCCTCCACTATAATGAATTGCTTGTATGTTGAAAAGTATAGCGGAACTCCCTTCTAAAAATATTGGTCATCCCATTGTCACCAAGTGCTCCTCCTTTTCCCCAAATTTGACCAAAAACAACATTGAGTACTCAATTATGATCCAACCTGAGAAATTTTGATTGACACTGCAACTCAAGAGCTATGAAATTTGAAGTGCGCTAATATGATTCTTCATTCTTTCATTAAATAAGTATATTGTTTTTTAATTTGTCATGTGTGCCTGTAGTATGTGGTACTGACCTTGTTTCACCTAAAAGTGTTTTTATTCTTAGACTATGACAATGCTAGTAAGATTTAGGCCTTTTGTAGTATTTGTACCCCATGATCATTTTTGCAAGATCTATGTCCTATGTTGAAAGAAATAAGAATTTAGTTATTACCTCCTAAACTAAAGCATTGTTTCTTTTATTAGGTGCCATGTAATGTCCTCTACAAATTGAGGACGAATGGGACATAATATCCTATCCATCCCTATAGGCTATCATCCTCCATAGAGGGTAAAAAAACCCCAAAATACCCATTGTTGATCAATTTTTGGGGAAATTAGGCTTTAAAAACACAAATTTGGGGTTTGGATTAAGGTTTACTCAATCACTTAAGAATATGAAACCCCTCTGGAAAATCTATAATTCACAAAGTGTGGATTATTTCATTTGTTCTTGAGAATTATGTCTGATAGTTTTTTACTCCTTCTATCTTTTGTCAATTTGGATGGTGAAATATTCCACCCTAGTTGACATTCCCTTATTATCTCGCTATTGAGCACAAGAGTCTTTGGTTGGTCAACTAATTTTGTTCGATATTGGTCTCTTGTCTTTTTCTAGGCACAATATTTCTGCTAAAGGTGAATGAATTTGGAGGATAGTGCATGGAAGCTTAGTTTTGTTTGGAATACACCTCTCTTGAAGGAAGCAACAATATTTCTGAGTCCTTAATATCTTATTTTTGGCAAAGCACTTACCTTAGCCAGTGGATTCGCTTCTTGCACTTGGAGTAGCAAAAATCTTTGCTTTATTTAGTTTTTGAATGCACAGTTAAAAGGAGCACTTCCCTAGTTATAAATTCTCAACCTTAGCTAAGGAAGCATGTTTGCGTGTCTCATACCATATTCAGTAGCGGAAAACTTTAATTGTCTTGTCTATACATGCAAGGAAGGTGCATTAGGATTAGGAGTTAAGAAAGTTCAGGCATTGTTGTACATGTTTCTAGATTCATTGTACCTTCTAGACTAAAGGAAAAGTGAATAGTAGTGTTTGAAAATTTTAGTTATTTCTTGTTTCAAAGAGTAATAAATAGTGATGTGATTTGAGTTTCAAATCTATGTACTTGCTGTTACTTTTTCTAGTGGCATGTGCTTCCTTGTTCAGAACAAGGGCTTTTTCTGCAGTATCTAGAAAATATTACGAGGTGTTTTTATGGCATAGAGTAATTATGATCTTCCCCATGTATACAAGGATAACCAAGAAGTATTCCCCGTAATCATGCAAGTGAGACTTCAACATGTAAATCAAGGTAACCACAAAATATTTATGATATTTACACAATGCAAGGTGATAGGAAAATATTTACATTATATATATGAAAGTATTAAGATCAGGACCATTAACATCATATCTACATATTTACCACAAGACGAGAGTCATTACAACCCCTTAAAAATAGCCACAAGGCCTTCCTCTTTTGTAGCTCTTTGACCACAACTGTTTAATTGAAAAACACATAGTTCCTTTAAATATTTGTATGTTGAGGGAGCCACTTCAAGCCCTTGAACTTAAAGATAATCAAATATTTGCAATTTGTTACAATAATAAGTCCATTATGCACATTCCTCATATTAGAGTTGTGTAGAGAGGGAGAATACTTGATTGATGCCAACCTTTTAAATGAAAAAATTTTCCTACTCATTGGTTGGACACTCCACCACTAGTTGACATGACTAACACACACCAAAAGTCCAAGATACCCATAATATGTGCCCTACACCCAAGGACTTAGACTACACCTCCATAAAATGTACCTTCAACTTTAGATGTACCAAAACAGTGATATCCTAACCCTAGCCTATTTGTTAGATTTTTGTAACTTTCTCCTTAACTAAATTTGTTTTTAACTATTTAGTCCACTTACCATATACTCTCTCTTGTTTGCACCCACCTAGTATACAAGAACACTCATGTTTTTAATACAACCAAGTTAATAGGGCATGTTTCTTTCTTACACTTAAATGTTTTCAATACAACCAAGTTAAGAGAATATGTTTCCTTTTCAAATTCCAAAATTATAACATGTCTATCTCTATAAACTAAGAACAAAATCATTCCATAAAAAATGTAAGCTTAAAATTAAATTAAAATTAGATTATTATTATTTTGATAAATACATAAAATATGGAAAAATTGTTTTCAAACACAACCATAAAAAAAGTGTTAGTTTATCAAATACAACTACAAACTCATTAAGCCACCCTAGATCAATCTTGACCTGGATCTATCAAGCACTGAGAGGGATCCAATATCTTTATGTGGAAACCTCTTTTTTGGCACTTGATAGATCCAAGTTAAGATGGACCTATGCTGGTTATATAATACTATATAATGTCTATATTTGTATCTATGTGTATCTTTTTTATTCCCTCTGTCTATCTCAACCCCCAAACATATAGACTCACTCTCTCCATATCTATCTCTCTCTCCCTCCCTCTTCCTCTCCACCTCTCTCCCTTCCCTTTATCTCTCCTCTCTCTTAGTCTTCTCTCTCCCTTTCTCTCTCACCTCCCTCTATCCCCCCTATCACTCTCTCTCTCTCCCCCATCCATCTCTTTGCCTCCCTCTCTCTATCTTTGCCTTGTCTCCCTATCTGTATCCCCAACTATTCTCTCTTTTCCCTCCTCTCTTCACTCCCTCTCTCCCTATCCATCCATCCCTTGTCACTCCATCTCTCTCTCCACCTCGATCTCCCTATGTCTTAGTTTTTTCCTCCCTCTCTCTCCACTTCTATCTCCCTATGCCTTAGTTCTTTCCTCCCTATCTCTCCCCCCACTCTCTTTTCTCTCTCTTCCCTCTCTCTTTTCCTACCTCCTTCTCTCTGTCTCCCCCCATCACTCTCTCACTCTCTCTTTCTCTCTCTCCACCCTCCATCTTTGTCATTATATCCCCCCACCCCCCTCTTCCCTTCACTTTTCTTGCTATCATCACTTGGATCCTTAGTTAAGATAGATATATGTTGGTTATTACTAATATTTGTATTATATACATTTCACATCTTTAAATACAAAAGAATTCTCATTTAATTTTATTAAAACCTTAATTTAATTTATATGGATAATTTTAGTTGTCGTGAGGATAGAGGGTTTTATATATGCCTCCAAACTAATTACAACCCTTTCTATTAGCTTCAAAAAAAAAATGTTATAAAATTAAATTAAATTAAAATATTTTTATTGTAAAATAAGTTATGGTTTTTGGCCATGTGGTACTGATAAGGCATGATATTGGTCCATGGTACTGTAACAAAGCCTATTTACAAGTTAATAATGTCAATGGTAAAGTGGGGGTGAATATCGATGGTTAAGAATCTTTTCATATTGTTATAAAATATTTAGATTGTTAAATAAGATATGCGTTTTTGGCATGTGGTATTGATAAGCCATGGTATTATTCTATGCTATTGTAACAAAGCCTATTCACAAGTTCATAATATCAATGACAATTAGGGTGTGAATGTCCATGATTAAGAATCTTGTCATATTCTTATAAAATATTTTGATTTTGAAATAAGTTATGTTTTTTGGACATGTGAAATTGACAAGCCATGGTATTGGCACATGGTATTGTAACAAAGTCTATTTCCAAGTTAATAATGTCCATGGTAAAGTGAGAATGAATATCCATAGTTAGGAATATTTTCATATTGTTATAAAATATTTTGATTGTGAAATAAATTATGTGTTTAGAGCATTTGGTATTGATAAGCCATAGTATTGGCCCACAGTATTATAACAAAACCATTTTTTTACAAGTTAATAATATCCACTATAAAG
Source organism: Pinus taeda (assembly GCA_000404065.3). Taxonomy (NCBI): domain Eukaryota; kingdom Viridiplantae; phylum Streptophyta; class Pinopsida; order Pinales; family Pinaceae; genus Pinus; species Pinus taeda. The sequence continues at coordinate 215,178 of APFE030835958.1, read as the reverse complement.
TGGGGGGTGAATATCCATGGTTAAGAATCTTGTCATATTGTTATAAAATATTTTGGTTGTGAAATAAGTTATGGTTTTTGGGCTTGAGGTATTGATAAGCCATGGTATTGGCTAATGCTATTGTAGCAAAACCTATTCACAAGTTAATAAGAAAATCAAAATATAAAAAATTGAATTTTATTATTTTTATTATTAATTGAGCCAACATTTAGATTTTTTCACTCATCCCCATACCTTGGAATTTTATTATTATTATTACTATTATTCTTTAACTAAGCCCATATTTAGAATTGTGTACATACTTACATTATACCTAGACTTCTTAGGGAGGGAAATTTTAACATTTTTGAAAAACATCTACCTTAATTTTCATGTAAGAAAGCCTTCCTAATACCAATATTTATTTACTTTCTAAAAAAAGTAGTATATTTTCACTTTCCATAGGGTGAAGGGTATTTCCACTTTTCACAGGGCAGGAGGGAAAATGAGATTGAAGAGAGTTGTGAATTAAATTTTCACCTTTCATAAGGTGGAGGGAGGGAAAACTAGTATCATATTTTCACTTTTCACAGGGCGGGAGGGAAAACGAGATTGAAGAGAGTTGTGAATTAAGGTTTTACCAGTAGCAAATTGATATCAAACCCCACTATAAGATCTTCAAATGGTGTCGAGGTCTGTTTCATTTCTAACCTCGCTACGTTTACACCCCACATTTAGTCATCTTCCACACAGGGAGGAGTACACACACCTCAGATATCTAGTTCAAAATCCACTATTTTTTTCATCCTTGCTTTTAAGTTTACGAGTAGCATATTTTCACTTTTCACAGGGCAGGAGGGAAAAAGAGATTGAAGAGAATTGTGAATTAATGTTTTACCAGTAGCAGACCAATATCGAACCCCACCATTGGATCTTCAATCCATTAATGGCACCCAGGTATGTTTCATTTCTAACCTCGTTGCATTTACACCACACTTTTAGTCATCTTCCACACAAGGAGGAGTACACACACCTCAGATCTCTAGTCAAAATTCACTATTTTTTTCATCCTTTCTTTTAAGCTTGCAAGTAGCATATTTTCACTTTTCACAAGGGCAAGAGGGAAAATGAGATTGGAGAGAGTTGTGAGTTAAGGTTTTACATCTTCAATCCATAAATGGAACCCATGTATTTTTCATTTCTAACAGTGCTAAATTTCCACCCCACTTTTAGTCTTCTTCCACACAAGCAGGACTCGTTCAAAATTCACTATTTTTTTCATCCTTTCTTCTAAGTTTAAGAGTAGCATATTTTCACTTTTCATAGAGCGGGAGGGAAAACTAGGGAACATAGGTAAAAGCATATGTATTTTTCCTTCTTTTATGGTTTGTCTCTATAGAGTTGATTTTATGGGGTGTACAATATATGCAACTCAAAATTTCTCTTTAGGAATCCTATTTTTATTCTTTCCAAGAAAAACTCTCTGGGGAATCTGAATGCATGTTTCCCCACATTCAAGGATGGCATCCCCGGTAAACCCATTGGCATTGACTAGTGCACCTCACCCAAGGAATTTCAAACAAGGAACTATCCAGCACAAAACTAGCCAAATACCCGGTAACATTAATAACATTCTGTTAGGCTAACCCCGTGGGCTGAATAAATCATAATCAACTACACTATTTTCCATATTAACATATCGATCCTATTTAACATTTTTTTAGAGTAACCATAACAATCCAAGCTTATTCCTATTTTTATTTTGGTTTTTAGTTCCTTCTTTTCTGCGGTGAAAACTTTATATGACTATATAGATGTTTATTTTTGTCAGTATATGTTGAAAAGTAGATTCTCTCTTATATTCTACCTTGTCTGTTATGTATTGATGGAGTCCATTTTCATTACTTGTGACCAAAGAACTGTGTCACGCATGTATACAAGGATTCTTGTATCACTATTATAAATTGAAAATTTTCCTTAAACAAGCAAAGTAGATCCTTAATGCTACATGTTTGTATCTCAGGGAACTTTCAATCCTAATAAATGAGGTTAAATTTAAGTGTTTCCACAATCCAAATCTTAAGTTTTGTAAATTCACTCATATATGGTCCTCGAAAAGCGAAGTGAAATTTAATTATTTCCAAATCTTAAGTTCTATGAATTCACTCATATTTGGTGTTGGAATCTTTTTAGCAAATGGGAAGAATATCTTTTAGTTGCATTCAAATTTCCCAAAAATAATACTAAATTTATCCCTCACTAAAATTCTCCTTAAAATGGCTTTGGGATTGAAAATTTTGTAAATATTTTTAGGGAAACAACCCAAAATACTTTTTCTAGATTAGACTTTTATAACACTAGGTACTAAAACAGTCTTCTATTTTCTACTGCAAATGTCTGATGGATTCTTCACAGAAGCTGATTAGAAAATTAGGTAGATGCACTAGATGGACTAAATAATTTTTGATGAATAATCACTTAACATAAATGATATATTAGGTTGCATAAATATATAACTTACAAGCATGAAATGAAGAAGAAATCTCAATGAGATTGACATATTCTTAATTGAGTTGAATGAGGCCAAGAATAACTTTGACTAAAGGTTGTTGAAAATGGCTTAATTTTGTTCTAGTTGGATAGATTTAGAACTAAAAATTAGTAGTTTTCTTGCTTGCATAACATGGGAAGATTTTTGTATCTCATGTCTCAACCTTATTGAATAGTATGAATTATGCCTTATAATGTTGAGATATGCTATGATACACCACTTGCTAGTAACCTAAACACTTTGGACAAAACTTTAGTTGTGAATTTTACTTGCAAAAGATAGAAGTGAAAATATAGATTAATTGTCCCCTGTGTAGAATTTCCTTGAAATTCTGCTACTGCTTGAATGAATAAATCGGAAAATAGTTGTTGCATGAAGACAAAAAATATCTCTACCAATTTGTAGTGGAATAGAATAGAAATAAAACACAGTCACACTATACCAAAAAAACAAAATTTTCTAGGGAACCCAACTAGGAAAGCCCTCTCCTAGCTATAGAAATTTAAAATACTATCAATATTAGACTTTGAGACACCTTCTTCAAGACCAGGTTCATCGATGCTTATTTGTTTCCATATTCATTTTCATAAGCATTAGGGTTGTTGTCCGTCAAATTAGAGTAGCTAGAAAGTGTCTCTTTGATTTCAAAAAATAGATCAGGATCAACTTAATCGAAGAATCCCCTAGAAGGATCATCAGTACCAAGAAGAAAGGTCTTTTTTTATTTTATTTCATCCCATGCATCCATCATAATCATTGATTTGTCTTCATTTATTTCACAGTCATTTTCAATGTTAGATGCAAAAGGTAATTTAGTATGATATAATCCTTAGGTGACCAACCTCAGACATATTGTTGGTTATTTTGTGTTGTTTGAAGTTTATTGAGTTTAAGTTTTATCATGAAACTACTAGAAGCCTACTAGAATGGGTGAGTTTATTATCTTGATAACAATGTTATGGTTTGATCTAGTCCTTGAAAGGAACTTATAGTTGATGGTCAAAATTTCACATTCCTTTCATTTTTTTATCTTCACATATAACAAATATCTTTGTCTTAGAGCCTCTAGCTAGAAATATACAGTAACTGCCACTCAAAACTTGGATGCCATCATTTCGGAGCTTGATCTTACTCATCTTACCTTTGTTTGAGTTGAAAATGTCATTAGATCCCATTATATCATCTATTGCAAAGCATGAATCCAATTTACCTTTGCTTCAGTTAAAAATGTAATTAGATCTTGCTATATCATCTTTTGTAGAGAATGAATCCAATTTCTCATAGTCCATTTGCTTAAGGTATAAGAAAGCTACTTCAATTCATTAAACTTACTTTTCATATTCTATTTGTTGATTGTGATTCTGTAGGCCAAATCTGCATTGGAAAAGGGGCATATTTAATGAAGTGTGGAAGGAGAGGGAAGCTTCACTTATGTCCTTTCAAACTTTCTAAGGTATGTAATAAATTTAAAAAAAAATCTCCATAGAATGTTGTGCTTTAGCTTTTTCTTTTGATAATGGATTATTTATGTGGTCTCCCCCCTCTTACACACAACCAAAGCCCAGACATACACTATTTTTTGGGATATGTGGAAAATGGACAAATTTACGCTAACCATTTATCTATAAATTTACACTTTAGAAGATCAAGAATTTATAGTTGAATATTTCCTTTCCACTAAATTAAAGTTCAAGAATCGAACTCCTATTTTTCAGGCATATACCTCAATTTTAAATCAATTTATTGTTGGCTATGTATAGACCTTCCACGGGAGGGCAAAGAGTCATCACTACCATTTCTTAATCTTTCTTCAAACCAAGTAAAGATTCCAAATGTGTATAAATTAGTGGCTCGTTGGAGAATCCCAAGAGTGGCGTTATTGTAGCAACAAGAAATTTGTTTATTTTGAGTTATTCCTTAGTGCACTGATATTATATTGTTTATTCCATACAATACCTCAACAGTGTATGATCAAATTACAGTTAAGCTTGTCATAATATTTTGACTTACCCTATTTTAGAGGGAAACCAGAGTGCGTGTCAAGCTTGCACATCACAATTGTATAATGCAAAGTTTACCTGGAACAAGTTTTGTGGATCTAAGCAGCAAGATACCTGTTGGAATTCAAGAGGCAACAATACTACAAATTGTGAAAGAGGTTTCACAGTTAACCTGGATTTCACATTATGGTTGGAGTCGGTTTGTTGGCAAGATGCTAGATACCCTAACTTCCTTTTTATGACTGAGTGCAAGACTGAATCCTTTGACATATTCCTCGCTGAATTGTCATTAAGTGATGGGTTTTCTTAGAAGTTTTGCACACCTATAAACTTTGATAGAGTTGTTCTTGAGTCTTTGGAGGTGGTTATCTTCTCAAATCACATATGTAGAAGAAGAGGAGAAATAATATGCCCAGCTAATTTGAAATTATCTACCAGTGAATAGGGTGTTCCCATTCATAAACTTGACGAATCACTCTGCTTCTTTCTAGTGAACAACTTTGGGACTTTCCATGAATCATGAGACAATTCCAACCCCATAACTATAAATTTCTTATTTAAATCTATACCCAATAGATTAGAATATGCACCAGGGGAACTCCATTATTGTCTCGAAAGAACTTGCAATCAACTTGTACCATGCTATTTAATATTTTCTGTATTTATTTGCATCCTTGGTGTGTGACATAAATATGCAACATGCTACCTTGCATTCTCTATACTAATACTCCTAAAAAATAATAAAGTATGCCCAAATCTATCATTTCAAATGATCTATGTAGCTCACCTTTTGGTTTTTCAATTATTGAATTTATTACCTATATTGATGAGAACTTCTACAACCGATACCACAGTGACAATATATGTTATAGTTTTATTCATGTTTCTCTGAAGGTGTTTCTTCTTTAGTAGAGGAACAATACATTGTAGTTTCGATTTAGGGGAGAAGTGTACCCAGTAACAACCTTGGCCTGTGTGTAGATGGGTTGAATTCACATTAAACTCTATATGTTGTTTTGAAGGTGTTTCTCCTTCAACAATACTTCATCTTAGTAGATACTTTCTCTGCACCTTTAGTAGATGCATGCAGCCTTGGGATACATTTTGTAGATTATAGATTTCCTATGAGGTTGTAGCAACAATGAAAGAAGTGCATCAAATTTAGGCATATTTAATATGATTTTATAGTTTGACTTAGATGCTCACTTTTCTTAATTTAGGTTTTTTTTTAGTTTTGTTTTATGCACATATTTATCTTTAAGAAAAGTGCACAGTAGAGAAGTGTTCTATATTTTGAGAAGGGGACGCACTTCTAGATAGTAGGTACTCTATTCTAGGAAGGTTTTTCCATGCAGGTTAGGTGCTTTATTCGAGAATCCAAATATTGTAGCAATAAGGAATTTGTTTATTTTGAATTCTTCATTAATGCATTGATAGTATATTGTTTATTCCATGAAATACCTCAATATTGTATGATCAAACTACAGTTAAGATTGTCATAATATTTTGACTTACCCCCTTTTAGAGGGAAACTAGAGTGTGTGTCAAGCTTGCACGTCACAATTGTATCATGTAGAGTTTACCTGGCATGAGTTTTGTGGATCTAAGAGGCTAGAGACATATTGGAATTCAAGAGGGAACAATACTACAAAGTGGGAAATAGGTTTCGGAGTTAACCTACCATTCACACTATGGTTGGAGTGGATTTCTTGGCAATATGTTGGATATCCCAACTTCCTTTTTATGACTAAGTGAAAGATTGAATGCTTCGACATATTCCTTGCCCAATTGTCATTAAGTGATGGTTCTTCTCATAAGTGCTTCACATCTATAAACTTTACCAGAGTTGTTATTGAGTCTTTGGATGTGGTTATCTTTTCAAAGCACACACGTACATGAAGATGAGAAATAATATGCCCCACTAATTTCAAGTTATCTTCTTACGGATAGGGTGTTCCCTTCCATAAACCTGATGACTTGATCCACTTATTTCTAGTGAACAAATTTGGGACTTTTCATGAATTGTGAGACAATTTCAACCCCATAACTATCAGTTTCTTATTTAAAGTTATACCCACTAGATTAGAACCCATACAAGGAGAATTCCATTGCCGTTTCAAAATAACCTGCGATCGACTTATACCATGCTATTTAATATTTTATGTATTTCTTCACATCCTTGGCCTATGACATAAAGACGCAACAAGTCACCTTGCATTTTCTATACTAACACTCCCAAACAAAAATAAAGTATGCCCAAATATGTCATTTCAAATTATCTATGCCTCTCACCTTTTCATTTTTCAATTATTGAATTTGTTACCTATATTGATGAGATCATCAACAACTGAGTCCACAATGATAATATCTATTAGAGTTTTATTCATGTTGCACTCAAGGTGTTTTTCCTTCAGCAACACTACAATACATTGTAGTTTCCATTTCAGCAGAGAAGTGTACCCAGTAGTAGCCTTGGTTTGTGTGCAAATGGGTTGAATTCATGATAGACTTTATCTATTGTTTTGAAGGTGTTTCTTCTTCAATAGTACTTCATCTCAGCAGATCCTTTCAATCTACACCTTCAACAAATGCATACAACCTTGGGGTACATGCTATAGATTTTAGTTTTGCTCTGAGGGTATAGAAACAATGAAAGAATCACATCGATTTTAGGAATCGTATTGTTTTTGTATGAAAGCATGCTTGTTTACTGTTTCCCAAACTTATATAGAGCCATTTTTATTATACTTTTATAGTTTTACTTAGATG
>APFE030835958.1:176427-207869 GCA_000404065.3 Pinus taeda | reverse complement strand
TTCTCTCTCTTCCCTCTCTCTTTTCCTACCTCCTTCTCTCTGTCTCCCCCCATCACTCTCTCACTCTCTCTTTCTCTCTCTCCACCCTCCATCTTTGTCATTATATCCCCCCACCCCCCTCTTCCCTTCACTTTTCTTGCTATCATCACTTGGATCCTTAGTTAAGATAGATATATGTTGGTTATTACTAATATTTGTATTATATACATTTCACATCTTTAAATACAAAAGAATTCTCAGTTTTATTTTATCTAAAACCTTATTTTAAAATTTTATATGGAAAATGAATTTTAGTAGTCCGTGAGGACCTAGAGGGGTGTATATATGCCTTCAAAACTAATTACAACCCTTTCCTATCTAGGCTTCAAAAAAAATAATGTTATAAAATTAAATTAAATTAAAATATTTTTATTGTAAAATAAGTTATGGTTTTTGGCCATGTGGTACTGATAAGGCATGATATTGGTCCATGGTACTGTAACAAAGCCTATTTACAAGTTAATAATGTCAATGGTAAAGTGGGGGTGAATATCGATGGTTAAGAATCTTTTCATATTGTTATAAAATATTTAGATTGTTAAATAAGATATGCGTTTTTGGCATGTGGTATTGATAAGCCATGGTATTATTCTATGCTATTGTAACAAAGCCTATTCACAAGTTCATAATATCAATGACAATTAGGGTGTGAATGTCCATGATTAAGAATCTTGTCATATTCTTATAAAATATTTTGATTTTGAAATAAGTTATGTTTTTTGGACATGTGAAATTGACAAGCCATGGTATTGGCACATGGTATTGTAACAAAGTCTATTTCCAAGTTAATAATGTCCATGGTAAAGTGAGAATGAATATCCATAGTTAGGAATATTTTCATATTGTTATAAAATATTTTGATTGTGAAATAAATTATGTGTTTAGAGCATTTGGTATTGATAAGCCATAGTATTGGCCCACAGTATTATAACAAAACCATTTTTTTACAAGTTAATAATATCCACTATAAAGTGGGGGGTGAATATCCATGGTTAAGAATCTTGTCATATTGTTATAAAATATTTTGGTTGTGAAATAAGTTATGGTTTTTGGGCTTGAGGTATTGATAAGCCATGGTATTGGCTAATGCTATTGTAGCAAAACCTATTCACAAGTTAATAAGAAAATCAAAATATAAAAAATTGAATTTTATTATTTTTATTATTAATTGAGCCAACATTTAGATTTTTTCACTCATCCCCATACCTTGGAATTTTATTATTATTATTACTATTATTCTTTAACTAAGCCCATATTTAGAATTGTGTACATACTTACATTATACCTAGACTTCTTAGGGAGGGAAATTTTAACATTTTTGAAAAACATCTACCTTAATTTTCATGTAAGAAAGCCTTCCTAATACCAATATTTATTTACTTTCTAAAAAAAGTAGTATATTTTCACTTTCCATAGGGTGAAGGGTATTTCCACTTTTCACAGGGCAGGAGGGAAAATGAGATTGAAGAGAGTTGTGAATTAAATTTTCACCTTTCATAAGGTGGAGGGAGGGAAAACTAGTATCATATTTTCACTTTTCACAGGGCGGGAGGGAAAACGAGATTGAAGAGAGTTGTGAATTAAGGTTTTACCAGTAGCAAATTGATATCAAACCCCACTATAAGATCTTCAAATGGTGTCGAGGTCTGTTTCATTTCTAACCTCGCTACGTTTACACCCCACATTTAGTCATCTTCCACACAGGGAGGAGTACACACACCTCAGATATCTAGTTCAAAATCCACTATTTTTTTCATCCTTGCTTTTAAGTTTACGAGTAGCATATTTTCACTTTTCACAGGGCAGGAGGGAAAAAGAGATTGAAGAGAATTGTGAATTAATGTTTTACCAGTAGCAGACCAATATCGAACCCCACCATTGGATCTTCAATCCATTAATGGCACCCAAGTATGCTTCATTTCAAACCTCGTTGCATTTCCACCCCACTTTTAGTCTTCTTCCACACAAGGAGGACTGGTTCAAAATTCACACTATTTTTTTCATCCTTTCTTTTAAGTTTAAGAGTAGCATATTTTCACTTTTCACAAGGTAGGAGGGAAACAAGATTACAGAGTGTTGTGAATTAGGGTTTTACCAATAGCAGACTGATATCAAACCCCACCATTGGATCTTGAATACATTAATGGCACCTAGGTATGCTTCATTTCTAACCTCGTGCATTTCCTTTAGTCTTCTTCTACACAGGGAGTAGTACACACACCTCATATCCCCCACCATTGGATCTTCAATCCATTAATGGCACCCAGGTATGTTTCATTTCTAACCTCGTTGCATTTACACCACACTTTTAGTCATCTTCCACACAAGGAGGAGTACACACACCTCAGATCTCTAGTCAAAATTCACTATTTTTTTCATCCTTTCTTTTAAGCTTGCAAGTAGCATATTTTCACTTTTCACAAGGGCAAGAGGGAAAATGAGATTGGAGAGAGTTGTGAGTTAAGGTTTTACATCTTCAATCCATAAATGGAACCCATGTATTTTTCATTTCTAACAGTGCTAAATTTCCACCCCACTTTTAGTCTTCTTCCACACAAGCAGGACTCGTTCAAAATTCACTATTTTTTTCATCCTTTCTTCTAAGTTTAAGAGTAGCATATTTTCACTTTTCATAGAGCGGGAGGGAAAACTAGGGAACATAGGTAAAAGCATATGTATTTTTCCTTCTTTTATGGTTTGTCTCTATAGAGTTGATTTTATGGGGTGTACAATATATGCAACTCAAAATTTCTCTTTAGGAATCCTATTTTTATTCTTTCCAAGAAAAACTCTCTGGGGAATCTGAATGCATGTTTCCCCACATTCAAGGATGGCATCCCCGGTAAACCCATTGGCATTGACTAGTGCACCTCACCCAAGGAATTTCAAACAAGGAACTATCCAGCACAAAACTAGCCAAATACCCGGTAACATTAATAACATTCTGTTAGGCTAACCCCGTGGGCTGAATAAATCATAATCAACTACACTATTTTCCATATTAACATATCGATCCTATTTAACATTTTTTTAGAGTAACCATAACAATCCAAGCTTATTCCTATTTTTATTTTGGTTTTTAGTTCCTTCTTTTCTGCGGTGAAAACTTTATATGACTATATAGATGTTTATTTTTGTCAGTATATGTTGAAAAGTAGATTCTCTCTTATATTCTACCTTGTCTGTTATGTATTGATGGAGTCCATTTTCATTACTTGTGACCAAAGAACTGTGTCACGCATGTATACAAGGATTCTTGTATCACTATTATAAATTGAAAATTTTCCTTAAACAAGCAAAGTAGATCCTTAATGCTACATGTTTGTATCTCAGGGAACTTTCAATCCTAATAAATGAGGTTAAATTTAAGTGTTTCCACAATCCAAATCTTAAGTTTTGTAAATTCACTCATATATGGTCCTCGAAAAGCGAAGTGAAATTTAATTATTTCCAAATCTTAAGTTCTATGAATTCACTCATATTTGGTGTTGGAATCTTTTTAGCAAATGGGAAGAATATCTTTTAGTTGCATTCAAATTTCCCAAAAATAATACTAAATTTATCCCTCACTAAAATTCTCCTTAAAATGGCTTTGGGATTGAAAATTTTGTAAATATTTTTAGGGAAACAACCCAAAATACTTTTTCTAGATTAGACTTTTATAACACTAGGTACTAAAACAGTCTTCTATTTTCTACTGCAAATGTCTGATGGATTCTTCACAGAAGCTGATTAGAAAATTAGGTAGATGCACTAGATGGACTAAATAATTTTTGATGAATAATCACTTAACATAAATGATATATTAGGTTGCATAAATATATAACTTACAAGCATGAAATGAAGAAGAAATCTCAATGAGATTGACATATTCTTAATTGAGTTGAATGAGGCCAAGAATAACTTTGACTAAAGGTTGTTGAAAATGGCTTAATTTTGTTCTAGTTGGATAGATTTAGAACTAAAAATTAGTAGTTTTCTTGCTTGCATAACATGGGAAGATTTTTGTATCTCATGTCTCAACCTTATTGAATAGTATGAATTATGCCTTATAATGTTGAGATATGCTATGATACACCACTTGCTAGTAACCTAAACACTTTGGACAAAACTTTAGTTGTGAATTTTACTTGCAAAAGATAGAAGTGAAAATATAGATTAATTGTCCCCTGTGTAGAATTTCCTTGAAATTCTGCTACTGCTTGAATGAATAAATCGGAAAATAGTTGTTGCATGAAGACAAAAAATATCTCTACCAATTTGTAGTGGAATAGAATAGAAATAAAACACAGTCACACTATACCAAAAAAACAAAATTTTCTAGGGAACCCAACTAGGAAAGCCCTCTCCTAGCTATAGAAATTTAAAATACTATCAATATTAGACTTTGAGACACCTTCTTCAAGACCAGGTTCATCGATGCTTATTTGTTTCCATATTCATTTTCATAAGCATTAGGGTTGTTGTCCGTCAAATTAGAGTAGCTAGAAAGTGTCTCTTTGATTTCAAAAAATAGATCAGGATCAACTTAATCGAAGAATCCCCTAGAAGGATCATCAGTACCAAGAAGAAAGGTCTTTTTTTATTTTATTTCATCCCATGCATCCATCATAATCATTGATTTGTCTTCATTTATTTCACAGTCATTTTCAATGTTAGATGCAAAAGGTAATTTAGTATGATATAATCCTTAGGTGACCAACCTCAGACATATTGTTGGTTATTTTGTGTTGTTTGAAGTTTATTGAGTTTAAGTTTTATCATGAAACTACTAGAAGCCTACTAGAATGGGTGAGTTTATTATCTTGATAACAATGTTATGGTTTGATCTAGTCCTTGAAAGGAACTTATAGTTGATGGTCAAAATTTCACATTCCTTTCATTTTTTTATCTTCACATATAACAAATATCTTTGTCTTAGAGCCTCTAGCTAGAAATATACAGTAACTGCCACTCAAAACTTGGATGCCATCATTTCGGAGCTTGATCTTACTCATCTTACCTTTGTTTGAGTTGAAAATGTCATTAGATCCCATTATATCATCTATTGCAAAGCATGAATCCAATTTACCTTTGCTTCAGTTAAAAATGTAATTAGATCTTGCTATATCATCTTTTGTAGAGAATGAATCCAATTTCTCATAGTCCATTTGCTTAAGGTATAAGAAAGCTACTTCAATTCATTAAACTTACTTTTCATATTCTATTTGTTGATTGTGATTCTGTAGGCCAAATCTGCATTGGAAAAGGGGCATATTTAATGAAGTGTGGAAGGAGAGGGAAGCTTCACTTATGTCCTTTCAAACTTTCTAAGGTATGTAATAAATTTAAAAAAAAATCTCCATAGAATGTTGTGCTTTAGCTTTTTCTTTTGATAATGGATTATTTATGTGGTCTCCCCCCTCTTACACACAACCAAAGCCCAGACATACACTATTTTTTGGGATATGTGGAAAATGGACAAATTTACGCTAACCATTTATCTATAAATTTACACTTTAGAAGATCAAGAATTTATAGTTGAATATTTCCTTTCCACTAAATTAAAGTTCAAGAATCGAACTCCTATTTTTCAGGCATATACCTCAATTTTAAATCAATTTATTGTTGGCTATGTATAGACCTTCCACGGGAGGGCAAAGAGTCATCACTACCATTTCTTAATCTTTCTTCAAACCAAGTAAAGATTCCAAATGTGTATAAATTAGTGGCTCGTTGGAGAATCCCAAGAGTGGCGTTATTGTAGCAACAAGAAATTTGTTTATTTTGAGTTATTCCTTAGTGCACTGATATTATATTGTTTATTCCATACAATACCTCAACAGTGTATGATCAAATTACAGTTAAGCTTGTCATAATATTTTGACTTACCCTATTTTAGAGGGAAACCAGAGTGCGTGTCAAGCTTGCACATCACAATTGTATAATGCAAAGTTTACCTGGAACAAGTTTTGTGGATCTAAGCAGCAAGATACCTGTTGGAATTCAAGAGGCAACAATACTACAAATTGTGAAAGAGGTTTCACAGTTAACCTGGATTTCACATTATGGTTGGAGTCGGTTTGTTGGCAAGATGCTAGATACCCTAACTTCCTTTTTATGACTGAGTGCAAGACTGAATCCTTTGACATATTCCTCGCTGAATTGTCATTAAGTGATGGGTTTTCTTAGAAGTTTTGCACACCTATAAACTTTGATAGAGTTGTTCTTGAGTCTTTGGAGGTGGTTATCTTCTCAAATCACATATGTAGAAGAAGAGGAGAAATAATATGCCCAGCTAATTTGAAATTATCTACCAGTGAATAGGGTGTTCCCATTCATAAACTTGACGAATCACTCTGCTTCTTTCTAGTGAACAACTTTGGGACTTTCCATGAATCATGAGACAATTCCAACCCCATAACTATAAATTTCTTATTTAAATCTATACCCAATAGATTAGAATATGCACCAGGGGAACTCCATTATTGTCTCGAAAGAACTTGCAATCAACTTGTACCATGCTATTTAATATTTTCTGTATTTATTTGCATCCTTGGTGTGTGACATAAATATGCAACATGCTACCTTGCATTCTCTATACTAATACTCCTAAAAAATAATAAAGTATGCCCAAATCTATCATTTCAAATGATCTATGTAGCTCACCTTTTGGTTTTTCAATTATTGAATTTATTACCTATATTGATGAGAACTTCTACAACCGATACCACAGTGACAATATATGTTATAGTTTTATTCATGTTTCTCTGAAGGTGTTTCTTCTTTAGTAGAGGAACAATACATTGTAGTTTCGATTTAGGGGAGAAGTGTACCCAGTAACAACCTTGGCCTGTGTGTAGATGGGTTGAATTCACATTAAACTCTATATGTTGTTTTGAAGGTGTTTCTCCTTCAACAATACTTCATCTTAGTAGATACTTTCTCTGCACCTTTAGTAGATGCATGCAGCCTTGGGATACATTTTGTAGATTATAGATTTCCTATGAGGTTGTAGCAACAATGAAAGAAGTGCATCAAATTTAGGCATATTTAATATGATTTTATAGTTTGACTTAGATGCTCACTTTTCTTAATTTAGGTTTTTTTTTAGTTTTGTTTTATGCACATATTTATCTTTAAGAAAAGTGCACAGTAGAGAAGTGTTCTATATTTTGAGAAGGGGACGCACTTCTAGATAGTAGGTACTCTATTCTAGGAAGGTTTTTCCATGCAGGTTAGGTGCTTTATTCGAGAATCCAAATATTGTAGCAATAAGGAATTTGTTTATTTTGAATTCTTCATTAATGCATTGATAGTATATTGTTTATTCCATGAAATACCTCAATATTGTATGATCAAACTACAGTTAAGATTGTCATAATATTTTGACTTACCCCCTTTTAGAGGGAAACTAGAGTGTGTGTCAAGCTTGCACGTCACAATTGTATCATGTAGAGTTTACCTGGCATGAGTTTTGTGGATCTAAGAGGCTAGAGACATATTGGAATTCAAGAGGGAACAATACTACAAAGTGGGAAATAGGTTTCGGAGTTAACCTACCATTCACACTATGGTTGGAGTGGATTTCTTGGCAATATGTTGGATATCCCAACTTCCTTTTTATGACTAAGTGAAAGATTGAATGCTTCGACATATTCCTTGCCCAATTGTCATTAAGTGATGGTTCTTCTCATAAGTGCTTCACATCTATAAACTTTACCAGAGTTGTTATTGAGTCTTTGGATGTGGTTATCTTTTCAAAGCACACACGTACATGAAGATGAGAAATAATATGCCCCACTAATTTCAAGTTATCTTCTTACGGATAGGGTGTTCCCTTCCATAAACCTGATGACTTGATCCACTTATTTCTAGTGAACAAATTTGGGACTTTTCATGAATTGTGAGACAATTTCAACCCCATAACTATCAGTTTCTTATTTAAAGTTATACCCACTAGATTAGAACCCATACAAGGAGAATTCCATTGCCGTTTCAAAATAACCTGCGATCGACTTATACCATGCTATTTAATATTTTATGTATTTCTTCACATCCTTGGCCTATGACATAAAGACGCAACAAGTCACCTTGCATTTTCTATACTAACACTCCCAAACAAAAATAAAGTATGCCCAAATATGTCATTTCAAATTATCTATGCCTCTCACCTTTTCATTTTTCAATTATTGAATTTGTTACCTATATTGATGAGATCATCAACAACTGAGTCCACAATGATAATATCTATTAGAGTTTTATTCATGTTGCACTCAAGGTGTTTTTCCTTCAGCAACACTACAATACATTGTAGTTTCCATTTCAGCAGAGAAGTGTACCCAGTAGTAGCCTTGGTTTGTGTGCAAATGGGTTGAATTCATGATAGACTTTATCTATTGTTTTGAAGGTGTTTCTTCTTCAATAGTACTTCATCTCAGCAGATCCTTTCAATCTACACCTTCAACAAATGCATACAACCTTGGGGTACATGCTATAGATTTTAGTTTTGCTCTGAGGGTATAGAAACAATGAAAGAATCACATCGATTTTAGGAATCGTATTGTTTTTGTATGAAAGCATGCTTGTTTACTGTTTCCCAAACTTATATAGAGCCATTTTTATTATACTTTTATAGTTTTACTTAGATGCTTACTTTTCTTAATTTAGGTGTTTTTCTTGGTACTATTTTATGCGCAGATTTATCTTTAAGAAAAGTGCACACTAGAGAAAGGTTCTATATTTTGAGTATGGCACACTCTTCTAGGTAGCTGGTACTCTATTCTAGGGAGTTTTTGTCATGTGTGTTAGGTGCTTTATCCTTAACAAAGTTCCAAGTCCTTGCCTCCTTGAAAAAGTCCCTGCCAGATAAGACACTAGTGGACAGAGTTCCAAGTCCCAAAACATTCCAAAAGCCCACCTGACCCTAGCTATCTAGCCTAAGATCCTTTACATTCCAGTCATCTCTTTGCTGTGATTTCATCAAGAGATCCCTCTCTAATTTGGTAGGGCTAGCTACCAAACTAAAATTTTGGTCTGTGATTACCTCCATCGATCTCTTCATCAGCCTAGGAAATTATGCAGGATAACAAAGGGCACGACAACTAGGGAGTGCCAAGGTGTTCTATTGAATGTAAGGTTCCCAAGTCATGGAAAAATGCAATGCTAGTTGTGAGGTCATGACTGTGAAGGTGTGTTAGGGAATGCTAGGGCATGATAAAATGTGCCAGATAGTATGAAGACATGTCAAACAAGCTAATATGTGCCAATTGCTAAGGCATGCCAAGATGTGTAAGGGTTCCAAGTCCCTGCCTCCTCTTCTTCCACATGATATCCACTTATGACATTTCCTTTACAATATTTGGTGGATTTGATAGTTATAGGTATTTTATAGGTTATAAATGTCTTCAGAGTTTCACTTCTAATTGAGTATTCAACTAAACATATTGATTCTCTTATACATAACTATTTTTCCCTCCACCCAATTTTCATAACATCAATAATCATTAGGTAGGGACCTACATCTTCGATGTTGCTTTTCTTGTTTAGTAAAATATTGTGAGACTTTAATTTATTGAAAGTTGTAGAATTTACAATTTATGAAGTTTCAAGGTCTAATTTTAAAAAATATAATTCTTTAAAGGGTGTTAGCTCAATGGAAGAGCTCCTGCTTTAAAAGAAGGGGGTTGCCAGTTCGATTCCATCCTGCCCTGAAATCTATATGGAATGGCGATGATCAATTTTTGGTGACAAAAGCTCTTTTAACCATCACCAATGAGATTTGGTGACATTTCTCGACACTCACTAAAAATATGAAATGGTGATGGTCAATGAACGCCACCATATATATGGATCAATAGTGACGACGCTGAAAGGTCGATAACCATAAATTATTGTTGTTGATAAGAAATGGTGATAGTTGTTGTCCATCATTATAGTCATTATTCATGATGGACATTGAATGTCACCACAACACCTATAATTATAGAAATGCGACTTTTGGTGACAGTCAATGAACATCACCATATATATGTACCAATAGTGATGGCCATTAAAGATCCATCACAATAAATCATTATTGTTGATATGAAATGGTGATGTTCACTATCCGTCATTATAATAAATACTCGTGATGGACCTTGAGTGTCACCATAACACCTATACTTTTGGTGACGACACCTTTGGTGACGTTCAATTTTTGGTGACCGAGGCTATGGTCCATCACCATTACTCATATGCAATGGTGACAATCATTATCCATCATTATAAATCATTATTGGTGATGAACTTTGAATGTCGCTACAACACCTATACTTTTGGCAATGCCACCTTTGGTGACATTCAGTTTTTGGTGACGGAGGCTATGGTCCATCACCATTGCTCATATGAAATGGTGATGATCATTATTCATCATTATAAATCATTATTGATGATGGACTTTGTATGTCACTACAACACCTATACTTTCGGCAACGCCACCTTTGGTGACACTCAGTTTTTTGTGGCGAATGCTCTTTTGACCATCACCAATGAGTTTATGGTGACATTTTTCACCCCTTACCAATGTCCTTTTTTCTTGTAGTGCTTTCTACACTACCTCTCATCACTATTCTTCTAGTAAATTTAAGTTTAAACAACACTCTACCTATTTTCTTGCTATCAAAATTGCACAATAAGTGATATTGTGGATACCAACTTTCAAGAGAGAATTAACTCTAGTAAGTATGCAAATTTTGCACTCAAGTTAAACCTTTCATGCATGATATGGTTCTATAATTCTCTAATACAATTACATAACTAGATTGGCACTCGCAGAGTGCAGCGACCACAAAAGTAGTGTACTTAAGCAGCCACAATATACAGATGCTACAAAACTAAACATGATATAATTAATAATGGATATAACATAAAATAAAAGCACAACCTAACCCCTTATTGAAGAATATCTTGATTTGATTTTGTGAAATGAAATTTGGAGGTTGTAGTCTCTCGACACTTCATACTATTTTAGACTAGCATGATCGAAATGCCAACCAGTCTTATACTTTCGTAAACATGAGTTGCTATTCATTTTGTTCTTCCTCTTTTAGTTCATTGGAGATGTACCCCTTGTTCTATTGTAGAGCTGGAGTTGAAACTTTTATCATGTTTTAGAATTGGAGTTGAACCTTCTCTTCTCCCATTGTAAATTGTTGCAACTAAACTCTCTTCAATTAATTCACTAGATTTTCAATTGACCCTCAAACTATTCATTTCATGTGGCAGTCCAACAATATTAGTGGCACTTCACCTCCTCCTGAGTTATCTTAATGAATTCCTAAGCGTAGTGCATGGTGAATCTCCCTTTGACATTCCCAATTAATTCCCCATGCATTTGTCTTTAGGAATTTTGTAGCAGTGCATCAATTCTATAGCAATGCGTCCATTTTATGGCAATGCATGGATCCATAGAAGTTTTGTAGCAGTGGAAAATTATTTATTACTCCTACTAATAAAATCACCTAAACAATAAGAAATGCATATGAAAAGGTAATATTTTGATACTTGCATCAGACCAAGGATGCTACCTTTATGTGGGATCAACATCTCTAACAATGATTCTCACATTATCCTATCCATCTTTCAACTGATCCAATTAGAATTGGGATTCAATTAACATTCGTCTTCATAGTCATTCATTCACATCATTCTAATTCCAACATTCCTCATGCTTCTCATTTCCCAGTTCAAATGGATTCCCCTCTGAGATGCTTTTAGGGTTCCTCTAATATCAAAACGCATGGAGGTTTTCTGACTGTACACTAGAAAAATATGGAACTGACTCCAAATGGGTGTCAATCCTCTGGCTACTATAGGCACAGATTTGAAAAATCAATGAACACGCCTGTAGTTTGCACATGTGTAGATTTACACGCCTTGTTCTAGCTCAGAGGTAAGTCCAATAATAGTTGTCAAGATCTGAAAAAGTGTTATTAGTAACTAATAAAAAAATCCTTCCACACAACATTATAATTGAATGAATCAAGAGATATTTAATACCTAATTGTAGTAGATCATAAGTGAACATGAATACACAACCTGTGGCATCATAAACACAATCTCTTTATTTATTAGCTCCTCCTCTAATCTTTAATGCAAGACACAGGTCCAAACCATGGTTTCCAGTGAACGATTAATGCTACAATCATACTAAGGCTCCTATGAGCACATTCTCTCTATCTTTGTTACATAGAGCTAGGCTTGTTCCCTTATACATAGATTACAATCATGATATCCTGAATTTCTTGAAATAAATACATCTAAGGACCCAAACACCAATGCTACCACATTTTTTGGGTGTTAGAGACCCACTACACAACAATAGGAATCTTGCTTCATGTTCTTGCTATAGTTTCTCTTCTTTCCATTTGGTTCCAAAATCCATTCCTAGCTCCTCATGATTAATAGACCCAAAAACTCCCATAAATGGATCAATAATTTGGATGTGTGTCATGCTCTAGTCCACCTACATCGAGCACAAATCTATATAGACCTAGGTGTGAGATGCACTTCCTAGTTATTGAAGATTTAAGTTGCATATCTCCTATTTATATATTTTAGAACTCTATGATTTGTGTGCATTTGATAGAGCCTCAAGCTTAGGAACCCCCAGGTCAATATCAAACCTGAATATAGATGGGTGTGTGTGAATGTCATATTCATGTAATCAATTTATTGTTTATATTTAATGTCCGATCACTTGGACATACAAACACTACAATGCTTACCCTTGTCCAGGCTATTAGCATGGATCTCAACTCTTTCTCAATGCAACTAACGTGGATGTGATCCAATTTACATCTCTCCAAAAGTATACAATAAGCATTACATTAAAGTTTACCACTATCCCTGAAAGGACATACTACAGTGGACATTGTGGCATAAACATATATATGTAAAAAGGGTGGAGCTTCAACAAAAATGATTCAACTTTGCATCAAGAATAAAATCTATTCACTAGACATTGAATGGGGCTCCAAATTTATCATTGACATTCTAGTAGGAAAATTGCACAAATCCATATCCTTTAGATTGTCCTAATACATCTATTGGAATCTTACAAGAGAGAATAAATCCAAACACAGAGAAAGTATCATAGATAACTTTAATATCTATTGCTTTGTGAAGATTCTTAATAAACATGTTCATTGATCCACTCTTGCGGATGTTGGTATCACAATGTGAATACATTATCTAAATGGACTTTACATTAAGAGTCATAAAATTTAGGAAATCTCAAGCCCTATTGGAATTTTTAGCAACGCCATAATTAATATAGATGTATCAACGAAAACTCTTGGTGTTGATATCTCTAAAGATGTGAACAGAGACAATGATATGAATCTGCTAGAAGAGTCCATAAATCTAGCCATCGGTAACAATTGCATCTAGATTCCCAACATACAGAAGCATTGATAGGAATTGACTAGGAATATTGCTACTATGAAACAACATAGTTTTGGAGTTGGACTTGTATCTCTCTCATTCTCTCTCTCTTTTATAGAAATTTTATCTCTACTCTATGATATTGGAAAAAATAGAAAGAAAAACTTCCTTTAACTACTACAAATAACTTAGAAATAAAAAGAATGAATACTCGATCAAAATCAAAAATAAAAATCCAAAACCACCAGAAAAAGGCATGTGAAGTTTAAAATCAGCGTTGGGAGATTTAAACAAAGAAAACCAACCAATCCCCCCTTTAAAACTCTTAAAAACTGAAAATATTAGGTTTGTTGAATTTTGAGTTATATCTAAAATTATTATTTCTTACCTTCTTAGTTAGTGTTGTTGCCTCTCTAAGTTTTGTTCCCTAAGGAGTCCCCCCTAGGAGTTTTGTACCTCCATTTCTCCCCCCTTGGCCTGGCGGATAACCCCACCGCACTTACTTACTTACAAAGAAACATGTATATACACCAATATGGAATGCAAGAAGATAAGTGTTATTCAGATTAACCTTAGGTTTTAGTATGTATAGTGCTACTGTTGATGTTAATGGAGAAATATTAAATGCATGTGCACTTCCTACACCACGAACATGAGGTGGGAGAGCTTTTGTGATGGTTTGGATATGCGAACATGTTCCATCCAATCCAAGTCTTTATCATCCAAAAACCCAATAATTAGAAATGGATTATGTGAAAAAAATGGAAATGTCTATGAAAATGGAGGTCGAATGGGATCGATCACCACACATATCCCAAACCTAGTTAGGTTAAACCTAACAATTAAGTTTATTCTAGTTTAATATGTGCATGCCCGAGAGGACTAGGTAGGTTTACAAAGTTAGGTAGTCAATGCTCATTGAGGAAGGACATGGGTAGAAGAAATCAAATTGCAGATTTATAAATATGGTGGAAACTATAAATTTGACCATCCTCCCCTAGGAGAACTTGACACACGTCATGCTCAGAAAATTGTAAAGTTGACTCTACCAGGCTTCCCAAGACAAGAGTGTGAGGATACATGTTTGTTCTATATGAAAAATAGAACTTTCATGTGTGGTGCAACGTGCAAGTTTGATCATCCCCCTCCTGAAGAAGTTGTAGCCAAAGTTGTTGCAATGGTTGCAACCACTGAAGGTACCTAACCAGATTATGATAAGATTGATTGAGGCAATGTTGGAGCCAAAGCTATAGATGAAAATATCAAATATTGATGAACATTACAGAAAGTGGATTAAGGTCTTCTGTTTGAAGGAGACAAGAAGAAAGGTAGATTTGTTTGGGTTTGTTAGCTTTCACCATCAAACTGCTATTTTTTGAAAGTAGGAAAATATGTCAAATTCAGGGTTGCAAGGTTTTCCTGTGAGGCTATTGTTTGGGAGTTTCTCCGAAAATGTCAAAGTTTACATGCATGCCTAATATTTTGAGGAGCATTGGAATTTCTATTTTGGTTGCTTCATATATTGCAAGTGGTTGACTGTATGACATAGGGTAAATAATTTTCCACTGAATATGTTATTATAGCTATCACAGGAATGTTAAGAAATTTTATATGATTTCATACCAAACTATAATGCAAACCTAGAGATATACATATCAACTCAACAACACCTACATTGACTCTGATAGATAATAAGAAAAGTGAGAAGAGGAAGCTAGAGACTGCGTCACTAAAAATTTAGTAACCTCATCCCAAATATTTAATGTATACCCCTGAATCAAGGGCTTTCTAAACTTCTTGCCACTTTATATTGAGGGAGGTGTGCAATAGGTCAATATAAGTGATTCCTAGCCAATTACAACCTCATTTTCTCATATTCTAATTGACAAAGCCAAATGGTAACTACTTCATGCTACAACCTTCACCATATTGATCTTCCAATTACATCAATGACAATACATGTTCAAATATAGTTCTCAATTCTAGAAATATATATAAATGTTTGAGGGAAAATAATGGGATTTCCAATTATTCCTAATCAAAAAAAAGATTGTTAAATAGAGAAAGGAAGTTTACATAGTATTTGGGGGCAACAAAATTCAAATTATGTAAACAAATTTTCGAAATGCGTATAGAAAAATAAATTATGACCCATAAAAGCATATCAAATCAATTTTGGGGGTCTATATCTTAAGCAAGTGTGACAAAAACAAGGTCACAAGGTTTATATATAGAAACATTTAAGGTAATTTCTATTTATTCAAAGAGATGTATGAAAGCAAATAAAGAACAACTAATATTTGTCTTTCCAAGATATTGGTCAAACAAGAAGCTTCAATTATTTTTTGTTATGAGTAAATATAGAGAGTTGCAAACTTTATTTCATATAAAAACACCAATTTCCATAGAAGAAACCTTTTCTCCATAGCCACAACACCGAAACCAGTGCCAAAAACTCGAAAATCAACCCTAGAAACATGAAACTATTAACAACAAAAATGAAAATTTTGACACGACATAAATTAAATATAATAGCAGCTAAGTCCACCATACCTTCCAAGAGACGATGACATGATATGGCCTTTCTCAAAAACTTGAGGCAACACCGGGGTATCAAAAAAGCGATATCGTACATATCTCGTAACATAAAACAACATAGCATTGACTACAAAAACCATTTGTCATAATCATCTTCTACAACAACGCCATGAACACGAACAAGCAAAATCTCATATTCTTCTTAGGTGTTTCTTTGGTTGCTCTATCTCATCACCAACTTAGTGTCCATTCTCTAAAGGACGTGAGAGACACATTCATGTAACCTCTTAAACAACAAATGATCTTAATATAGCCTAACTTTAGGCCATGCATATGAATGACCTTCAGTAGAGGGCAAGCGAAGTTGAGATCTTCTAGATGATCCACTACCTTTGCGTTCTAGCATCCTTGATCTACTCCTTGATCTGAGGAGAGAACTTACTACATGCATTTCCCAAGTTTCATTGAATTTGACAGCTTCCTCTTCAGTCAAGTTGTGAAGAGTCTCTATAATATTCACCCTACCATATGCATTTTGTTTCTTACAAACAACATGCATCTTGTCACCTATTTTATGAGAAAATCCACTATTATCCTTTTGTGAGTTATTTCCAGGCTCTTGGTCAATGCGAGAAGGCTTTAAGTGAGTTGGGTGTTGCACGGGAAAATGTGGATTCCACAACAAGTTTTGCTAAGTTTATTTCCACCCATAATTACAAACATACAAGAGTTGTTCCAAGTGCTCGATTTTATGGCCTTGATATTCTTTTAAATGGGATCCATGATCATTTTTACAATGTTAATCACTTCTTGATGTTAGCGAGGGATCCAATAATTCCACGAATTGATAGACATTTCAGGACAAGCATTGTATTCACTGTTGAGGACAGACCTGGGGTGATTTTCAAGGCACTTTCTATATTTGATTTTAGAAATATCAATCTAATTAATATTAAAGGTAGACCCCCGAGAAAGTGGTCATTGGGGGTGGTTAACAATAGGAGCAATGGGACTGCAAAATAGTTTGACTATCTCTTCTATGTTGACTTTGATGCCACTATGGCTGATCTACGAGCACAAAATGCATTAATTCACCTACATGAGTTAGCAAAATTCCTTTGAGTTATAGGTAGG
Organism: Pinus taeda; assembly: GCA_000404065.3. Classification (NCBI taxonomy): domain Eukaryota; kingdom Viridiplantae; phylum Streptophyta; class Pinopsida; order Pinales; family Pinaceae; genus Pinus; species Pinus taeda. Next base: position 190,754 of record APFE030835958.1, on the reverse strand, counting down.
TATCTAATTGACATGACCCTTGTGAATCATCCTGTAGTTTCATAGGCTTACAGATCATTGGTTCAAATTTAAAAGGTTTTTACGCTTGTGAAGCACATTGTTTTCCACTGCCCTACTTCATGGTTGAGGTGAACAAACATTTTGGCCACTACTTATTTATCCTTGGCATCCTGTCAAGGAGATTGCATTCCAGAGGTTCCCACAGTGCTTAGTTGGCATGCACAGGTTGAAAATTAGAAACTTATGCATATTAATATTAATTATATCTTGCCAACTTTTGATGTGGGCCTAAAGGGAGGATTGTCACTACCTAGTTCTGTAAAATGTAAGATAGATGCCTATGCATCTTTGGTATATTTGATTTCCTGTAAATATGGTTGTAGGACATGGATAGAGACAAACCAAAGTAGGAATAAATGATTCCTTTCTAAACTTGAATATAATATTATTGTTCCATATTGAATCACTAACATTTTTTTCTAATACGAGCAGAGCTATCTTTCTCATGATGCTTCGCTTCCATCTCCCCATTTGGACCAACCCTCATATTTGATGACGAAGTATAATAGACACCTACCAGACCATAAATAGTAGATCTACGGTAGATCAATGATTGCGAGGTAAAATTAGGGTGGGTTTGAGATGATTTTTACCGTTATTCGATATTTATTGATTCATCCTCTACATCGCCTGAAACAACCTCCCGATCTCGGTGTTCAAATATGGGCTCTATTCTAATAGGTTTAGATTTAGATGTTGGAGCTTCATTTCCATCATGCATATCCTCAATCGCAAGTCCCTGTTGGCCTTGCGGTTGTGCTGGATTGAAGGGCCTTTGATCAATCAAAACCTTGTTGTAAGGGCAATAGAATGGCTCTTCGTCCAGCATGTCCATGCCGATGTCCATATTCCCTCTCATCAACCCAAAAAGGTTGCCGAAACCAAACTCTCTATTTCCCAGAGGGCCGAAAAAGCTCTTGAATCGGTGGTAGAAAAAAGGATCGTCAAATGGACCATGGCCAAATAATGCCTCCACTAAGCTTCATACTCCTACCCCTATGCCAAATCCTCCTCAACCAAATAAGAGGAATATGACAAATTGGTCTAGGAAATTTGGTCAATCCCCAAAATTTCTGCCAAAGCCACCACCACCCATACCACCATGATGACCCTTGCCTCTATCGCTAGGATGCATTATGTTATAGATAACTAGGGATCCTTTCTATATAACCTATAAGTCCACCAAGGTTTCAGGGCTCATTGGATGATCACATAGTTTAACTGATAGCAATTGCAAGTGATACCTCCACAAATAATTTCCCCTCTAACCTATCTTCTTCCACCATTGGACTGTCGAATTTTTCTCATTCCTCATACTGCCTAATGTCCCCCTCCTCCCACATGTTATTCTAATATTTTTTTCTTCCATCACTAATAAATTATTTACTAAAAATAACCCTAAAAATATTATTGATTATAATAATATATCCTCGCTTTCTAATCCTAATCATGTTTCCCTAAGTCCTTAATTATTTTCCTCTCCTTCATTTATATGACTTTAAGAATATCCTCTCCAATTATAACTTTCTTACTCACTATAATTTAATTAATAATAAACCCGTCATTAATAATAATTTCTCTAATAATACCTCTAACAATAATAATAATAATAATGAGAAAAAGTATGTAATAATTTGAATAATATGACTTCTAACAATAATAATAAATGTATTTTTAATAATAATAATAATAATAATAGTAGTAGTACTTGCCCTTAGTTGGATTGGCTTTAGAAGAAAACCCATTTATCTTGAAATGCAAAATAAACACCATGATCAAGGCATATCATGAGAAATGCTAAGGGTACAAAACCCAAAGGTTTACAAATTAGGTCCAAACTCCATAGGACTAAGGGACAAGGATAAACACACCAAACTCTTTTTTTTGGATTTTCAACAGCAACAATTGTTTGAATACATCAAAGTTATTCATATCAATAAATCTAGGCTAATTAAGAACAAATAGCTTTTTCAAAAGCTTGTATCCTACCACAAGCTAATATCACATCCGACACTTCAATGGGAAGTCTAAGGAAGAAGCCTAGAGATAACACTCTTCTCACAACCAATTTCCTTTTATAATTTTTAAAACAAACTCCAACTAGAAAACCAAGGGGAGGAACAAAAGGAAATTATTTTTTGGAAGTAGAGGAAGAAGTTGGCCATGGCCTTCAATCTTGTTAACACATGACAGGGAAGATCTATCTATATTGTCAAGAATGTTCTCATGTTCTGACTGTTCTTCTGCCACTAAATTTATATCCAACACCGTTGAACAAAAAATCAATGCCCAATGTGGAACCTATTTCTATTTTTACAAAGATGTAGTCCTATGATTAAACAATTATCATTTCTAGGATAATAGTCAAGAGTTTTATAGATGGGTTATGTTAGAAGTTTCTATTCTTGAATCTGTGGGAACCCTATAGAGTCAAAGTTTCCTCATGCATATACCTACAACTAAAACATCATTTTTTGGTTGCATAATTTTAAACTACTACCATCTCCTGCTTTCATATTTTGTTGCATCCTTCCTGCTTACTTGATCTTTCTAGCTTTTAACAATAAAGTTTTGATTATTTTCCTAAAGGGGTTTAGGGTTCTCATCGAGCTTAGCTTCTTGTGTTAGCATTGTCTTACAATTTGAGTACCTCCAACGTTTATCCTGAAAATATTTATCAATAAAATTATAGCCGGAAATAAATATAATATTAGTGGTACTCTCATGTGGTAGCTCAACTTCAACTACTTATAGTGAATTTTCATTTTCTTCCAAGCTCTTCTTGTATGCATGTATATAAGGAAGATTAGAAATTTGAGGCATAGGATATGAAATGAAATAATTCTATATCCAGGCTACATTCTGATTCCAGGTGCTGAACCCAGAGTTTTTCATTATGGAATTGAATTTGGTGTTGGCAATTGGAAATTTGACAAGGCTTTTTGGAGAGACATAGATATGACAAATGTGTGCTAGAAGTTATATATAGAACCACCCACTATTTCTACATTGACCTCAAGAAAGGGTGGAGACAAAACTGTTGAAAATGTCGGATTCATAGATTAGGGACATATTCATATGGCTCTAGAAAAATCACCAAAGTGAAATGTAGTCTAGGACAATGGATATTTGTGTGTTGTGGTTAAATTGACATGGGAAGTGATATACACCCATGATGCAGTTACTATGGATGCATGAGATAGTCTATTAGTTATATCCTAAACAAGAAGGAAATTTTTGATCTTTCCTATACAGCTAGTGGAAGATGAAGTCTAGGAATTGTTGAAAATGTTCTTGCAGATACTATATAGTGAGAGATATTTAGTTAACCTAAGGGGGTTACATGTGTGGTTACTAGGATGATCTGAAAATACATTATATAGACCCTTACACCATGTCTACTTAAGGGAATAAGTATGAATCATATGTGTTAGGACACTAAATGAGGCTCTGTGTTTACATGGTCTTTTCAGTTTAGGACATCAATAGAGGGTGCAACCAAGACTGGTGCAAATGTAGGATTCATACATTAGGGACCTATTCAGAGGGCTCTACACAAAGAAAAAATGTGAAATGTATTCTAGGACAATGTATGTTTGTGTGTTGTAGTTGAATTGATCTGGGAAGTGTTATGCACCCATGATGTAGTCATTATGGATGCATGAGATATTATATCAGTTATAGCCTGAGAAACAAGACAATGTTTGATCCTCCCTATATGTTTAGTGGAAGATAAAGTATAGGAATTGTTGAAAATGTTCCTGCAGATACGAGATAGTGAGAGATATGTAGTTAACCTAAGGGGGTTACTTGTGTGGTTACTAGGATGATTTGAAAATACAATATATAGACCCTTAGGCCATGTCTACTTAAGGGACAAAATAAGCATCAAGTGTGTTAGGAAATTAAATGAGGCTTTGTGTTTTCATGAACCTTCTAGTTTTTGACATCAACAGAGGGTGGAGCATAGACTAGTGGAGATGTGGCATTCATTGATTAGGGTCCTATTCATAGGGTTCTACTAAAATAACCAATGTGAAATGTAGTCTAGGACAATGGATATTTGTGTTCTGTGGTTGAATTGATGTTGGAAGTGATACGCACCCATGATGAAATTAGAATCGATGCATGAGATAGTATATCAATTGTAACATGAACAAAAATGTAATGTTTGATCTTTCCTATATGGCTAGTCGAAGCTGAAGTCTAGGAATTGTTGAAAATGTTCCTACAGATACTAGATAGTGAGAGATATGTAGTTAACCTAAGGGGGTTACATGTGTGGTTACTAGGATAATTTGAAAATACATTATATAGACCCTTACACCATCTCTACTTAAGGGACAAAATAAGCATCAAGTGTATTATGACATTAAATGAGACTCTATTTTTCCATGATCTTTCCAGTTTAGGACATCAAGAGAGGGTTGAGCCAAGACTAGTGTAGATGTGGGATTCATAGATTAGGGACCTATTCATAGGGCTCTAAAAGAAACACCAAAGTTAAATGTAGTCTAGGACAATGGATATTTGTGTGTTTGATCCGTTAATGAAAAAATGTATTATAGACTATGTGTGAAGTTTCTTATATTACGTAGTGCAGTAGATCGAAAAGATTGCAAATAACATAAACACATAAAAAACTTGAAAAACACATTCAAACATATCAACACAACCAAATTTAATAAAGGAGTTCACCAGACTTCCTAGCTACGTCTCCTGGTCCTTTCACTTCTAATTCTAGCCTCTTTATTATGTCTTCAAATTGCTATTATAGGTATGAGCTCAAAAACAGAGTCTCAAATACGAAAATGGAACTCGCCACTGTGATTAGCTCGCGTTTTTGAGTCAAAATGTGTATAAACTCAATTGTATTTGGTCACTATAACCTCCAGACCTCCTAAAATGGTTCAAAACCACATTCGTCATCTCTTTTGGTGATGTGGCATTAATATACCATGTATAGTTACAAACTCTAGTGAACGTGGAATAATACGATAACATTAAAATCGAAGGATAAACAAAAGGACCATCGAGCATGGGGCTAACCCTGGTTGTTCAACCTTTTCCTGGTGTAGATCCTGATATGAAGTGATCCAATGGTTATCGCATCCCCCCCCCCAATCCAAAGACTTGGCTAATCTCCATCATCGATTCATCCTACTCAATCCTACGGTTGTCACACAGTATCATGCTTCCCCTAGCCTGATGGTTAAGACTTTGAAAACACACGAGAGAAGCAGTTTTGGTGTGCTACATGTCGACCACTGAGTGGAATCACATGAATTTTTGAAAAACCGTTTCCATCCTTTAAGGCGAGTGAGGTACCACTTACCACTTTCCTCCCAGAACTCAAAGAAGTTAAAATTGTTTTGAATAACCATATCATGTCCATTTTCAAGGTTAAGCTGCTTGCAAGTCTCAATGTGATATGCATCAATCTCTCTGATCGAATGATCTCCACTCTTGTTTGTTGACTGAATTGATCCAATCACCTGTTGTATGAACCAATCCCAAATTTCCATGTTACCATCTGTGCTCAAATCATCTAGAACATGTGACTCATTCCCAACTTGCCATGTGTCTTGCTAGCGTAGACATTGACAGTTGACCTAAATCTTTGATTGGCTCTATTTTCTTCATACGGACTCAAATTTACACGATGTTTTCACTGTTGGATTCATATTAACAAGCACTTGAACGTGAGCCCACTTTCACATATATTTGAAGACTTTGATCTGGAGGAAAAATTGAGTCCATTTTGGATTAATGTTGTCGTTGAATTGATGTGGGATGTGGTATGCACCCATCATGCAGTTAGTGTGGATGCATGAGATAGCCTATCAGTGATAGTTGACCAACAAGGCAATGTTTGATCTTGCCTATATGGCTATTCAAAGATGAAGTCCAGGAATTGTTGAAAATGTTCTTGTAGATACTAAATGGTGACAGATATGTAGTTAACCTAATGGAGTTAATTGTGTGGTTACAGGGATGATTAGAAAATAGATTATATAGACCCTCACACCATGTGTACTTATGGGACAAAATAAGCATCAAGTGTGTTAGCACATTAAATGAGGCTCTACATTTACATGACCTTTCTAGTTTAGGACATCAACAGAAGGTGGAGGCAAGACTGGTGTAGATGTGGGATTCATAGATTAGGGACCTATTCATAGAGCTCTACAAAAGGTACCAAAGCGAAATGTTGTCTAGGACAATGGATATTTGTGTGCCCTGTAAGCCAAAGGGAATAAGGTTTGTAAACCACCATAGACTGAGTAGAAAAAAATCACTTCATGCAGGCTTGGCTGAGGCATTTGAGACATAATTTGAATGTTGAAATTATGTACAGGACTTGGATTATGGGAGATACCATTTAGGTGCACGGGTTTGTAAACCACCGTAGACTAAGCAAAAAAAAAAATCACTTCATGAAGGTTTGCATGAGGCATTCGAAACAGAGATTGATCAATGAAATTATGTGCAGGACTTGGATTATAGGATATACCATTCAGCTACACACTGTAGATAGTAGTTACACCTTCATGAAGTGTATTTGAAAATATTTCAATTTCTCAATGCATTCAGACCAAAGGAATCGCTGGAGTTGAAAATATTTTAATTTCTCAATGCATTCAGGCCAAATGAAATGATGGTATAAATCTTAATTTTCATATGATGATGCAACTTCATATAATGCCGTAGAAGGATGTAACTCTTTGTTAAATCCTACAAAACACACTCTACTGTACATTCATTTCCAGTCAATCCCTAAGCAAAAGAAAATAAAAACCGTTGTCGATCCCTTTGCAAAATAAAATGAAAAACCTTAGAACTAATAGAGGCTTGCCTTTCACAATAATACGTAGTAAAAATACATGTAAACCCATAAATACAACTAACCTTTGATTCCAACTCCAAAATTTGCAAACTTCAATTGTGAGTTAGCTATTTCCCACCTCTTCAAAAGCCCCCGATTTCTTTCGAATGCTCTTCTATCCATGATAGAGGCTATAATTATATAGAAATTTTTTCAAACCCTAAAAATCTCTAAGCACATCATGGATTTCACTCAAATACCTCAAAATATATCAAAACCCTCCCTCCAACGGAAAAAAATTGGTGACAAAAGAGCCATCTTCATGGACAGAACATACTATTTTCATGGAGAGTTTTAGATTAGGGTAAACCTAAAGTTGACCTCTTCATCATAGTGATAATAATCCCTAGTCTTCAAGGTTATTGTTAGTCTAAGTTGCTTTTTAGTTTCTTTTTAGTTGTGAGTCTAAATTCCAGGTTTTTGTTATTTTGTTTTTATTTTATTTACAGTTAAATGAGTTTATTATAGTTTTTATTTTTTCAATTTAATTAATATTAATGCTTAGTCACCATCTTCAAAGGCTTTTATGTATTTTCTTGAAATTATTTGATCACTTATTTTATTTATCCATTATTTTTTATTAAAAAGAATTAAATGATTTTTTTCGGTCAAAAACATTCATTATATTAAGATATAATAAGTGTCGAAAAAATACAGTGGCACAGGCTTAAGAGATGGAACAAGCCTTGCTCTAAACAGTAAGAAGCCTAAAGAGAATCCAAGATAGCTGGTGTCTTTGGTTATTACCGACACAAAAAGAGAAAAATTACATGTCTCAAAATTACACATTAAGGAGGGGGGTTGGGAGGAAACGCAGGAGGTACAACAAAGAAAAAAACGTGTTCATCCATATTATAATCAATATCTTCTACCCGAGTCTCCATGGAGCAGAGATGGTCATTTGTGTGATAGACCTAATGTCGGAGACCTTCCACTGAGTTGAGGGCCTCATTCTACATATGTTGGTGATCATTGATATAAACTAATTCATTCTTATGATCATACCTCTACTTAGTCAGTGTGTCAATGTTGAGTTGTATAAGATGTGATGGACTCCAAGTTGGCCTGATCTTCTACATGGCTCAAGGAGCGGGCTAGGGACAGGGTCATGTCCATAGCGGAGTGGTGACTCTTAGTCAACTTAGAGTCTTAGCTAGGCTCTCCATGCTACTATAGTTCATCCATACGTGGATCGGCACCCCACTTCGGGAACATCCTAGTTTTCAGCGCATACAAGTAGCACATCACCACTAGCGACACCACGATAGGAAACATACTTCTTGACCAGAGAAACACACCACGAAATTCTAAATTGGTAATACTGAAATAAAACTCCACTTGCTCTCCTAGATTTGTTGAATATTAATATTATGTGACTAAGAAAGAGCCTATAGTCCCGAGCACCAACACCATAACCATGACTAGAAAATAAGAAGGAGGGCATGCCACAGGTTTTGGGATCCGCAGAGCTCAAAAAACCATAGAGATGACACGTAGAGTTGTTCTCCCCAACAAACTAATTATCCAGTGGAGCTTCCTCGAACCAGAGATAGAGCCAGACTAAGGAAATAAATGCTTCTCTCGACCCACACATTCCAGACCCGGAACCAAATAATTCATTATGTCAAATAGAGAAATCTTACCTTGGATCCCATGACCATTATTGATGTAGGTGCTAATTCCCCTCCCAGTTGCAGTTGATGGTCTCGTCCTGTTCTACCACCCCACACCATAGCCTAAGCTAGGACAAAAATAAAACACACCTCGTCCTCTTCCCGCACTCTCTCCTCATCGCCCAATGGCTGTGAATGACCTCCTACAAACAATGTTCAGAGGAAGTGGGGTATGGATACCGACAACTCTTTATTGTGTTCGTGTGGCACATGGAGGACCCTCTGGCTCCTCAATGCAATGCACCACCAACTGGCCCCCATAATGATCACCCCTATTGTGTGGGGGATCCCCCAAGGGCAGTTTTGGGGCTAAAAGCCATATTTTGGTCAAAATTTGTAATCCAAATGTAAATACTCTACATTTTGTTGTCACAGAGAATGTAGTTGATAAAGAGTCATAGTATTGTTTTCCCTTATATCAAAAATGTAATGTTAGTTGTAGAAGATGTACCCATGGTCCGTGGACCATGGGATTGTATAAATAGAGCTAAGATCTAAGTAGTTAGAGGCATTATGGAATCAATGAAGAAGATTGAACATGTATGAGAGATAGCTCTAAAGTAGAAGTCTGAGTTTTGGGTCGTAACATAGGTAGATGCTCTACAGCTGAGTGCAAAGAGGGCTAGAATTCTGCAACTGGGTATCTAAACCTGTGTAGCTGAGTGCACAGGGTGGGTCGAGTTTGTAATTGTCTAAAAGTATCAATAAAGAGAAGTATTCTACAAATTTTGCATCTTTATTTTCTTTTTATGCATATCGTTATGTTTGGATATGAATTTCACTTATAATGCTTATATGATGTGTGAATAGATGTAATTGTGTTGGTTAAGTGAACACAAGTAAGAAAATCTATTTACATGAAGCTAACTAAGATCTATAATAAGACAAGTAAGATACTTAGTGTAGTCTGTGAAATATCACATTTTGCTACCCCAACAACACAAAAGTATATCTGCCCCATGTTAGGGTTGCATGAAAGCCAATTGTATCCTTTCGTGAAGGTACCCAAGGGTGGAACATAGGGCTAAGCAACTTGCGTCTAGGTAGGTATATCCACTAAAACCGACATCACAACCATCTCAACGGTGTGGAAACTTGGTTCCAGCATCCCCCCATACTACCTCAGTGAGACTTTAGTTCGCGCTCCATGGGCCGCTGCCGAAAGGGCCAGTAGTGTAGGGATTTGTTTGGCTAACTAATGTTGAACCTATGTCAGGCCACCACAAGCCAAAAAATGGTTATGTTGCTAGGACTAGAATCTACATAAGAGATGTGTGATGTTGTATCACTGGAATCCAACTAAGAAATAATCGAAGGTTGGTTGGACAGAAGGATTCACGAGTTCGTCACAGAAGAAAACAGAAACCTGCGACTGTCAAAAGAACAGTGGTTGGACCGATACCTATATACAGATATCCATGAAATATTTTTTTCCTCCTTTCCCACTAAGCTATACGAATGGATCGTGAAGCTAGAAGATAGCCAAGGAAGGTGGAAGCTTAACGGTCCTAATGTGTTGACTCCAGAGCTAGTGCGAAGGTTGGAAGCATCGGAGGATAAGATCGTGTGTGTTGTCGATCATTAGCTCAATTGTATCATAGGAGGATTTGTTACTGAATAAACAGTCAATACCTCAGTGATCTATAGTGAGGCAGAGTGACATTTCTTTAAAGGACCACGAGGTAAGTACATAAAATATTTGAATACTTGGATTAAAACACTGCTGTGTGAAAAATGGGTTATGCAGTTACCTTGAATTTTGGAACTATGCAAAGCTGGAAAAGTTATAGAAATGAAGGGAATAAGGGTCCAGAGTATAGCCCCTTGATTTCACCTTCGTGAAGGGACAAAGAAGGGATAGCGAAAGTCTCTCTGTGAAGTGTTATTTAGTTGATAAGACAAGGACTTTTGCAAATACCACGTCCACCCACACCACCTTTGTCTTCACTGCCACCGCCTCCAACTTCACCCATACCACCTTAACCTCCACCACGATTCAATATGGCAAAGACATTGAATTTTCCTTTGTTCAAAGGCTTGGGAAATTAGGACATAAACCAATTCTAGTTCGTTGTGAGGGTTGTATGGGAAGCTTAAGGTGTTATATATGACCATATAAAGAAGGAAACATTGGTTAGTGCTCTGTGAGATCGCACATTAACCTAGTATATTAACTAATCCAATGATGACCCAAATTCTAGAGTAGTAGACATCCAAGCAGCACTAAATAAGCAATTTGGCAGGCCTAAATCTGAAGTGTGATTGATTGTGGGAATCAAAGAGATCATGATGCTACTAGGCAAGACACCTTGGGAACTTGATAAGACGCAGAAATGTATGATCTATGAAGCCAACATGAATTTGACAGATAGAAAACATCATGAGTGGTTTGTGGCTTCACTATTACCACACTTATGAAGTGCATCATCGCAACAGAGGATAACAACTCAAGCAGAGGTCTTGGAGATTTCCATGAGACTACATGAGACCCCGATGCAAGATCGTAATCTAGGAATTCAGTAGATCAACATGCAGTTGAATAATATGTGTCTTGAGATGTAAGGCTTGAAGCAGGATAGGATAGTTCAGCTAGAGGTACATGAAGAGGTATGGTGCATGAAATGCAAGAGTCAGGGTCATGACAATGAACACTACCCGATCTTTACAAATTACATTGTAGGAGGAGGACCGATGCCTTTAAGGCCTGAAGCTCAAGTAGGACCTAACGCAACGCCTACTTTGTGGTGCACTATCTATCAAGCAAACAGAAAACATGCCACAAATAACTTCCACTTGTTACAGAAGTATGTGCAAACACCACGATAGTTATTCTGCAACTTTTTCATATCAGTAGGACATGATGAGTGCACTTACAGTGTAGGCTTTAACCCCGTACAGAAATTACCTGCATACGAATTCTAAATCACAGGAAAAATAAAAATGCAAGAGCATAACACATAAAACACATATACACGGAGATTTCCCACTGGATCCCAAAACCGAGACTACCAGCTTGATTTTTCATTATATTCCTTTCAATGTTACAATACATATTTATACATGCCGAAGCATCCAATACCATGGACCGAAAACCATCGGTCCAAAACCATGGACCGAAAACCATAGGTCCAAAAAACATGTGCGAAAATCATGCACAAAACCATAGGTGGGTCTGCCCAACCTAACAAAGGGTCCAAAACCAAAATTTTCTGGGGCGTTGCCCCGGACCCCATAAAGTGGGGTTACGGGTACCCCTCAAACCCCCTGTTAACTATGTGGAAAGAATATAACACAATCCAACATGCAGGAGCTATGAACTGATGATGGATAGAACCCCCACCTACAGGGTTCAGGATGAAACATGGCCCCTTCACTAGAATGTAGGGATGGCATGGATAGGATTTCAATGGCACAAAGGAGGTCGAGGCAAAGGAGGACCTGGTAGAGGTTGCAAACAGTTGATTTGCTACAATTAAGGAGGATTGGGACACTACAGCTGTAATTGCACTAATCCAACATGCCTGTCATGCAATTATTGCATGTTTTCTGATGATGAAATAGAATATTGTCCTACATTGATAGCTAGGATACATGAAAAAGGAGCACTACCACATCCAATGACTCAGAACCTCCAGACGATGAGGTCTAAGCTGCGCAAGGAAGATCCAAAAGTAAATATAGTGCTTCGAAGTGGAATTGCAATAGGAGATGACAAGGGGAAATAGCCAAAAGACAGTGCATGGGTCTGCAAAGCCCTGAAAAAAGAGGTTGAGTTCGATTTGGAACACACTCATGAAGCATTCATGGAAGCTAAGAAGAGCTTCACTAAGGCCTCCACTATAGGAAGTAAGGATAAATTGGAGCCAAAGATGGACCACTCTATGCTCAAAACATTCCTGGAAACATGTATGAAGTTAGTGCATGATGTTGGAAATAATACTGAGAGGGGGGGGGTGAATCAATATTATCACATCAATAAAACTTTTTCATTTCCATAATCAAATTCATATATGCTACTTCCACAACTTCTTATGATTAAGTTAATTGATCTTCAATGAGTGCATTAGAACATAATCAACCATGTTATCAGTTAACAGATGCAGTAACATAGAATAGATCATCACACAAAATGCACACACATGAACACCATGATATAAGGTGGAAACCCAATGCGGGAGAAAACCACCTGCTGCAAGTCATCTCAATCTTCTTCTTAATAAGAAAATCCTTTTACAATATTTTGTACTGGTGCAGCCTTATACCAGTACGGGAGCTACAACCCCCTTTGCTCTTGTACTAGCCGATCCATTTACTAGTACGCAGGTTACTACCTGCTACATGCTCCAAGATTTTCCTTTTGCTTTGTACTGCTTAAGTGCTGTACGTAGCGCCGGACTACCAATCTTCTCTCCTCCGGTCAGTACCCACGTTTCATCAATTTTCATACTGGTCACTGAAGCACAAACACATAATCTGAAAGGCCACGTTTCATTCCCATTTTCATACTGGACCCAATAACCACATTGAAGCTCATAATCAAACAACCTTCTGAATCACCCAATCACTAGATCAATACATATACAAGTGAGTCATCAACCAGATCTAGTCCATCAGATTACATAAAGATGAGTCATTAAGAACCTGATCCATTCATCCACCAATGTATAAACATTTAATCAACCACTGCTGTTATCAGAACTTAATACCAGAAATCAGACATCACTTCAAAACCCAGAACACAACAATGATAAACATGGATAGCTAGGTAGATTTCATGAGAAGTATGCAGCTTCACCCATATAACAGTTGCGTATAAGTACGCACTGTTTCCAACTGCTCCCCTGCGTACGTGCGCATTCTGCCTCACAGACTTCCTACGTACGTGCGCTCTGTGTCCAATGAACTGCCTGCGCCCCTCCGCATCTACAGCGCTTCTGGGACTGTGTATCTGCGCACCTGCAGCGCTTCTGTGCCTGCGTATCTCCGCACTTTTCTTTCACTGTACTTGCGTACCTGCACATATAGATAATTTCAAGACTTCAAGAATAACCCAAACTGTCAGATCTACAGATCTGAACATGCGCCAAGGAGATATCAACCCATTAGTAGATCCGACTTGTAGTTCTCATGTTTCTCCTTGATTTAGATCTATCTATCTCTTATAACCCATCACTAGAATTTCAGATCTAGCTTCTTAAGATATTCAACCCAAGCATACTCAAGCCAAATGATCTCCTTTGCTTTATATAGGCAAGCTCTTCCTCAAATCATGGATCAATACCATGGGCCAAAATCATAATAACACAATTCTGTCAGTTAAATACCAAGAGTTAAACATAAGAAACCCCACGTGTGCTTTTCTTTGCCTTGAAGTAAGTGAACTGGGGGTACGCACCTCCTGAACGTGATAACTGCGGGTATGTACGCACTTTATGTAACACCGGCCTTTGTGTACGCACCTTTTATAAGGTGTACCTGCGTACCTCTTATTTTCTTCAATATTTGATAGCTGATCATCAATCTCTGCTACTGACTTGAAGTACTGTGATCTATCACCTGAATGGGTTGCCATCAAGGACAACACTTTAGCCATAATGCCAACACATGACAGTAAGGCTATGAAATGGTTACAAGAACTCATCAATAGATGTACTCGAATTGCAGCAGGTGACCCGCACGTAGTTCGTAAGATCAAAAAACATAAGACA